>BLSH010254914.1:1690604-1714119 GCA_018402905.1 Glandirana rugosa
ATTCCAACTTTCAAAACCGGTATTAAGGTTTTCTGTACAAACTACGTTGTTGTTGTGACGTGTAGTGGTTTTCTTGTGGTATGGGTTACACTTCGTACTACCACCGTCGTATTACGAGACTCCGACAAAAAGAAGTCGACTCCACTCTTCTTTGCAAAAACACTCCAAATCTGTCAGATTGTGCGGGCATCTCTTGTGCACAGCCCTCTTCAGATTTTCAATCGGATTCAGGTCTGGGCTCTGGCTGGACCATTCCAAAACTTCAATCTTCTTCTAGTGAAGCCATCCCTTTGTTGATTTGGATGTATGCTTTGGGTCATTGTCATGCTGAAAGATGAAGTTCATCTTCATGTTCAGCTTTCTAGGAAAAGCCTGAAGGTTTTATGTCAATATTGACTGGTATTTGGAACTGTTCATAATTCCCTCTACCTTGACTAAGGCCCCTGTTTCAGCTGAAGAAAAACAGCCTCAGAGCATTATGCTGCCACCATCATGCTTCACATTGGGTATGGTGTTCTTTTGGTGATGTGCAGTGTTGTTGTTGCATCAAACATGTCTTTTGGAATTATGGCCAAAACTTTCAACCTTAGTTTCATCAGACCAGAACACATTTTCCCACATGTTTTTGGGAGACTTCAGATGTGTTTTTTGCAAAATTTAGTCGGGATTGGATGTTTTTCTACATAAGAAAAGGCTTCCGTCTTGCCACTCTACCCCATAGACCACACATATGAAGAATATAACAATAGGAGATTGTTGTCACATGTATCACATTGTTGTCAGATGTATCACACAGCCAGTACTTGCCAGATATTCCTGCAGCTCCTTTAGTGTTGCTGTAGGCCTCTTGGCAGCCTCCCTGACCAGTTTTCTTCTCGTTTTTTCATCAGTTTTGGAGGGTCATCCAGTTCTTGGTAATGACACTGTTGTGCCATATTTTCTCCACTTGATGATGACTGTGTTCACTGTGTTCCATGGTATATCTAATGTCTTGGAAATTCTTTTGCACCCTTCTCCTGACTGATACTTTTTAACAATGAGATCCCTCTGATGCTTTGGAAGATCTCTGCAGACCATGGCTTTTGCTGTAGGATGTGCCTAAGAAAATGTCAGGAAAGACCTACTAGAACAGCTGAATTTTATTTGGGGTTAACCAGAGGCAATTTAAATGATGGCAGGTGTGTACTGACTCCTATTTAACATGAGTTTGTATGTGATTGCTTAATCCTGAACACAGCTACATCCCCAGTTATAAGCGGGTGTGAACACTTATGCAACCACATTATTTTAGTTTTTTTATTTTTACTCCTCCCCCCGAAAGATTTCAGTTTGTTTTTGGGTTGTATAGTATATAGGCCCCATTAAAGGTGGAAAAAGTTCAGAAATTATTTATCTTTGTCTCATTTTTTGCATCACAGATACCTGAAATTTTATCAGGGGTGTGTAGACTTTTCATATCCATTGTAGATACCCCACCCCCTGGTGAATTGAGCCTCAGACCCCAACCTAAATGTCAGTTGAATTTGTTGAGAAGGTAACATTTGCCCTTTTCTTACATACAATAAGTGAATGCTACACCTGGGATGATTTACTAATAAAGAACAGATGTTTTCAAATATCAGGCAATGTCATTTTTACTGGCTAAAAACTAGAGGAATTTTCACTAATTTGGCTTGTTACATAGGGTGAAAGCTTGTGGCAAATTTTGTCTGACTATTGGTTGTTTATCAGAGAAAAAGCTTTTTTAAAATATACAACTTAGCATCACTTTATTCACTGAGCTAAGTGAACATTCTTAAATCTACCTCAAGCTTGAAGATTTCTATTACCTGAGCACTAAGAAAAACTTTTGCGTATATATTACAAAATACAGATAAACTGAGACAGGGTCAACCAAAACTCTTCAAGCAAACTTTCATTGTTTTCTTCTAACCCTTAGGCCCAAATCAAAACTATGTTTTTTAGTGCAAAGTGCCTTTCCTATTTCAAAATTTTACAAAGATACAGGTATACTAAAACAGTCTATAATACATGAAAAAGGGAGTAAAATATTCCTATTTTTAGAATAGATCTTTACAAAAGCAGTTAAAGCAGAACTAAATTTTATCTGTGCTCCACAAACCAAAAATGCTATTTAATTAATTTTTAACATTCAAAGCAAACTCACAATGTCCGGTTCTGGTGCCACATAGGGGAGGAGTGAGAACCAGTGGCTCTGGACTATCCCTGCTTAAAAAGCCATTCACACAGCCCCCTGGACGCTCACCCTATCTCCCTTCCTACTGTGCAGCTCCCTGGGGACAGCAGCATGGACCTCTTTGTAGTCCACAGCGGGACCGCTGCGGCTACAGCCTCCCGCTCGGAGCCACCACCATCAGCACAGCACACAGCCAACATGACCATCAGCTCTGAGATGGAGGACAGCGCCATCACTGCTATGCCAGCGGTCACAGTCCCTGTCTCTCCTGACGATCAATATGCTCAAATAGCCCAGGCTGTGGCTGTTCTACTGTCACCCACCATCACAGCAGTAGCAGTAGGCATTACCAAGGCAGGAAAGAGCTAGGGGATCATGCCAAATGCCTGTCAGAACTCAAACACTGCTTCTCTGACCTAGAGGATGAAGTCCAGTCTACACAGACCAATGATCAGCAGGTCACCCAAACCCAGCAATATATACTCAAGAAATTACATGACCTCGAGAACCATTCCCATCTGAACAATTTGAGGTCCATATGGCTCCCTGAAACCTTTAATGCTGGCTCTCTGCAAGAACTCTGTGCCATGCGTATACCACAATCTTTGGGGATTGCGTCACCATGTACAGTGGAAAGAGCTCATGGCCTGGGAGCCCCTTCTAATGACCGCCGCTCGCCCACCCTGTCATTGTCCGCTACTTAAACTATTCAGACAGAGAGGCTATCCTAAGATCATTTTGCAATGCTAAGTCTTTCCAAGTAGGCAGCCAAAAACTGCTACTCCCAGGAGGTGTCCTGCAGACGCAAGGCCTTCCAACCCATCTGTGCGGCTCTTTTCCAAAAAGGTGTAAAGTTCACGCTGGCCTACTCCGCTACTCTACGTCTCAACCACCCAAGTGATGATCCAAAAGCATTCATGCACCCAGAGGAGGCCATCCAACACCTGCAATTATATCTCCATATGTCCATGGAATCTCCCTCTGGACCTACGTCTTCTCACCCTTCGAACCTCAGAGACTAACGGAGCCCGAGAAAGGACCCACCAAAGAGGCCCCGCTTTTCCAATTGTCACAATGATGAGACAAGGCTCTTTGGCACCCAAAAAATAGGTGCCATTTGTTAAGGTGAGATGCAATAACTTTCATTGAGACGCTGACTAGCACCATCATCCTCCAATCTACCAGAATAACGGACAATGCGTTGTTAGTTTTCCTACCCTTGTTACGACCAGGTCGTATTAATGTTCATCATGATGTTCTGCTGTTCTTTTGATATTATTTTGTTTCCACAGCCTTATCAGAGATCTCCTACTTCATATTGGCAGCACATCAGGAACATACTTCTTGCCCCACCATCTGTTGTTGCCCCCCTCGGGAGGATTTGTCTCCTCCATGTCCAGCAGGCACACTCCAACTACATCTCTGGTAACGCTGTCCTCTGATGAGATATCCACACGTGGAAGAAAGTGAAGTCCATGTTACACTTGGTATGTTTTTGTTTACCTTTCCTTGTTGACCCCAGTTGGGTCAGTTATCCCTCTAAACCCTCTTCTCTGGGAATCAAAAACCCTCTCCCCTCGCCCCGGGTGGCATCTCCTTGGCGTCAAATGACCCATATACACTATCTTTAGTTTATACACAAACCTCTCTCAAGAATCCCCCTTCACCACTATTTGTTTATGAAAATAGTATCATGAAATGTTAAGGGGCTGTGGTCATCCCACAAGCAGATGGTGATAATACGTCACTTCGAACGCCTCGAATCTGACCTAGCTTTATTGCAGGAGATTCATTTGCCAACGGCTTTCATCCGTATGTGCAAACTATGGGTAGGACAAGTCTTTGGCTCGGCTGCAGTCAAGGGAAAAGCAGGGGTACTCAACCTTATTCGTAAAAGTCTCCCCTGTGAGGTACTCTCCATTGAATCTGACGATGCCGGCCAGATTATAACACTAAAACTGAGATTGTATTCTAGGGAATGGGTCCTCTCCAACATTTAGACCCCAAACGCCCCTTCAAAACAATATTTTCAAACATTGTCCTCTCATCTGGCTCCCTATGTCCATCTCCCACTCTTAATTGGGGGTCACTTCAACTCGGTCATGCACATTATAGAAGACAAATACCCAAGCAGGACCCCCCAAGCACCTCCCCTTCATTGGTCACCACTCCATTAACAAACTTTGTAGAAGGGTTACAATTACCTGACATCTGAAGACTAGCTCACCCAGACGGGAAAGACTATTCATCCCCCCCCCCCACAATGGTCTGTCCAGGATTGACTACCTCTTTTTCAACTCCCTACTTTTAAAATACACCTCAGATTCACATATCACGAGTTAGCCATCTCTGATCAAGCTCCAATCTCAATTGACCTGCTAAACCTAGCCACGCCAAGACCTCCTAAAGGTTATTAGAGAAACATGGGCAGACTACGTAGACACAAATTCGGGTCATGGCGTTTACAGGAAAAATATCACCAAACAGTACAGTGCAGCTAGCCAGGCCTTTTGCTCTGCCCAAACCAACCTCGCGCAACAGAACACCCCGGATCACAAGAAAGCATGGCATGAAGCCAAACAGCAATTTGATTTGTGGACAGAGGCCCAGGAGAAGATTCACCAATCTTTCCTGGACCTCCTATACCATAAATTCGGCAATAAATTGCTGACACACCTGAGCAGGGGCTACCGCACACCTGCTCACATCTCTGCCCTGAAAGACAGGGATGGGAGGCTAACATCATCCCCTAAGAAGATTAATTCCATCCTAGAAAGATTCTATGCAAACTTATATGGACCCAATCCCATCAATATAAATGCAGCTTAAAATTTCCTAGCCCAGGTTCCACTCCCCCAGATAGACTCTTCACACTTAGACCAACTTAACGCCCCAATAACTACTCTAGATGTCGTGTCTGAAATTACATCTCTGTCTAATAAGAAGGCTCCAGGTCCTGATGGGTATACGTCTGAATTTTTCAAATTTTCAGCTGACATCATTGCCCCGACCTTTACATCCATTTACCAATCGATCCTCAATGGGGGCCAGTACCTTCCCACAGGCTTTCAGGCTCATATCCCCAAGAAGGGCAAAGACCCAACGGAACCAGGCTCGTACCGTGCAATATCCCTGTTAAATCTAGACTCCAAAATCCTCTCTAAAATTATTTCCAATAGACTAGCATCAATCATACCCTCCCTGATTCATCCCTCCCAGGCCAGTTTTCCTTCAGGGCATTCAGCTACCTCTAATATACATAAAGTCATCGTTGTCCTAGAGCACGCCAAAGCCAACCTCACCAGTGACTTAGCTATTATCACTCTAGACGCCGAAAAGGCATTTGATAATGTTAGTTTTCACTGGTTGCAGATGGCACTCCTGGGCTTTGGCTTTGCTGGTTCCTTCCTCCATCTTATTTCCGCAATGTATTCCTCTCCCTCTGTGAACGTTGTCGCTGCAGGTCATATCTCAAACAATATCTCCCTCCACAAAGGAATCAGATAGGGATGCTCCCTCTCACTGCTGTTATTCAACCTAGCTCTTGAGCCTCTGTCACGATATCTCCTCCTCCACCCACAAATTCACGGAGTCATGTTAGGTCAAAACGAGATACATACGGCTTTATTCGCAGATGACATCCTGATATTTACTTCTAACCCAAAGATGAATATGCCCCACATTCAAGAGATCTTTACTCGGTTTAGAGCTTGCTCAGGGCTCCGAATAAACTTCTTAAAAGTGAAATACTCCCCCTATTCCATGCCCGTCCCCTTTCCTGGGCAGCACACTCAATCTTCTCTATAACCAAATCCCACATCACTTACCTCACGATCAAAATAGGCAATGCTCACTCATCCCAATATTACCTTAATTACCCCGCCGATCATCTCCAAAATCATTGTGAATTTAGAAACCTGGGCAGATCTACCTCTTACTCTTTTCGGGAGATACCACCTGTTCAAAATGGTCAGTTTCCCTAAACTCCTATACCCTCTATAAACCATTGCCCTGCTTCTACGGCACAAAGACCTCCAAAAACTCCACAAGGCCCCCTCCATCTTTCTTTGGCGAGGCCACCTTCCCCGAGTTTCCCTACCAAAATTATTTCTCCCCAAATGACAGGGAGGTGCCAACCTGCCAAACATCCGACTCTACAATCTGTCATGTTTAATCAGAGTGGGTTTAGACTGGATAAACCAATCTTCAAAGTACACCAATTGCGAGTTAGAATCCCAGATAGTAGACCCATGTGGACTGTCTAATCTGTTGCACTGCAAGCTTTGTTGCCATACCCTACACCTGAAACACAACCTACTTGTAAGGGATACGTTGATACCCTAGAGGGAGATCAGGAAAAATTAGGCCTGTCTCCTGTGTTATCCCATCACCTACTGATATCCAATCATCCCATGTTCCTGCAGCCGCGGCAATATGTGGCATTCTCCACATGGGCCTCTCACTGGCTTATCCATTTTGTTCACCTCTTTGACCCTATCTCAGGTAAAGCCTTGCCATTTCCACAAATCATGGCTCAGCATAATCACCACATATACGCCCAACAAGTAATCAACTTCGCAGCCAGTCTGTGCCTGGCTAGAGACTTGAGATTCAGCACTTCCCTGCTAGACACCCTCCTTGAGCATCAGCAACTCAAGATTTCTAACATTTACAAGCCCCTGTCTACTCACCTTATTAAACCCCTGTATTCCGGCTCCACCTCATCGTGGAACAAAGACCTCCATCTCCCTGAAGCTGTTGACTCCATATTGACTGGCTATAATACCACCAGTGCCTATATCAGCAACAAGTTCTGGCACGAACAACAGTTCAAGCTCATGCACCGTGCCTACACCCCCTTTACTATGTCTCCAACATCTTCAACTAAACAGCAATGCACATGGTGTGGTACACACAGATCTTCATTTTTCCACAGACTGTGGCTCTGCCCCCTCATTTCCTGCTTCTGGGATCAGTTGGAAAATCTAGCTGCTACAATCACAGGATACCAGCCATGCAAAGACCCTCTTCTTCTTTTATTTGGCCACCTAGAAAGTTCCTCTACAGGCCTGTCAAAACCACAACTTCAAGTTATGCAATGCAATGAACCTTGGTTTACCATCTGCTTCATGGCTACTAGGAGGGCCAGCCTCAAACAATAGACGTCTACTTCTCCTTCTACTAGCAGGAATGTGAAAGCAGACTTATTCAGCCTCCTATGAAAAGACCAACTAGACTTGGCCCTACCCCACAGCGAACACTCTCCTCATTTTCACATCAAAGGGGACTTGTATATTTTGAAGATTCTGCCAGCTCTATCTCAATCCCTCCCACCTCCCACCTTCCTCCAGTAAACAGGCACCAAAGATTTATTAAACTCCACCCGTTGCCTCTCTCAGCAAAACACTAGAACAATCTGTGACTTAGCTGATCTATGGTTATAATGACCTATGCCCCAACCCTTCCTTCCCCGGAATATGCTCCATTTATTTGTATTATTGTTATACCCCTGGTTGTTTAATGTTTGTTGCTCTCCGACTTTAGGGTTAGCCTTCTCTAAAATATAAACTTCGATTCCCCCTCCTTTCCTTCTCTTTCCCCTCCCTCTATTCCCTCTTTCCCCACTCTTAATAGTCATTGTATTTCATAGTACTATTAGCCTCAGTTTTACAATTGTATCTGTAGTCCTTCCTGTGAACCTCTTGACTTTGCAAGTTGAAAAACTCAATAAAGTATTAAAAAAATAAAAAGCAAACTCACACATACATCCACGTCTCCAAGCTTTATTTTGTTGAGAAATCACTTTGAACCCGCCCTATTATTTCTAGTTACAGCCATTTTGAGTGCGGGCAGGTGATTCATGTAGCATTTGCTTCCTGGAATCCATTTGCTCTTAGGTCAGGCATGCAAGTAGAAGGGTGTGCTTAGCTGAGAAAGCCTTTCCTCCTCTCCTCAAGATAAAAGAATGACGTTTCCTGAAATGTATGACATGATTTTTGCCTTGGCCAGAAACCAGGGAGCAACTGAAGAAAAAAAAAAAGGATTAAAAATAATTAATGTTGATTGAGAGAGTAAAGTTCCGATTTAAGCAGCATGAAAAACTGTATTGGAGTAGTGAGGGTGCCAGAAGAACCAGCAGATCTTCCATGGAGTTTTCTGGGATTCCTCAACTGGGCTAGTTTGCATAAGTCAGTCTCCAAAATAAACATTCTGTAACCATGTACACTGGGAATTGTGTAAAAATAGGTGTTCATAAAAAACATGTTCACAGAGTATCATAATAGATATCAAATTGTGAGTCAGTGGAGTGTATTCCATGTAAATTCTACAGTTGGATTATGTCAGTAGTGATGGAGAGATAATGAGGGCCACACTCTAACTAATCCCACAAAGTTCAAATGTGTAGAAACTTATCGGACCTATCTCATATCCAGGCTGTTAAATGTCCCATCAATCCAATGTCCATAATTATATCAAATAGACGTGCCTGAGAGGGGGCAAAGATTGACTTCCAATGGAAGGGGTTAGTCTTCTAACAGCTAATAAAATATGCAAGGTCAATCAGTATATCTGGAAAAGGAAGGCCCAGGAGGTTCCCACACATTGCAATGTCCAGATACATAGTACCCACCCCAGCTATGCTCCTGATGTGGCTGGGGTGGAAATGGGTGGAGCCTGTTTTCAGGACAACCTGACACCAAGCAACAGGTCCTTACACCATGGTATCATGTCCTTGTCCTGGTTCAGTAGAGGACTGTGCTGTGCTTGTCTTCCCTGCTCCCTTCTGGAATATGATACTGCCATTTCCTCCCTCCTCCCCAGGGCTGCAGCAAAGCCACACAAGCCCTCCACCTCCCCTAGGATTCCAGGACCACCTTCAGGCTTATCCCTGCTCCCCCTCTGATTGCTGATGCTGTCTATGTGAAGCTGGGCTGCAGCCAGGCTACACAGGACCTCCACTGACACCAGGACCCTGTGAATTTCTACAGGAGACTCCATGTTACTTCATTCCCCCCTCCCAAAGCTGCTTATACCTGCATGGACCTGAGTTGAGGCCAGGGCACGGAGTACTGCCCTGCTTTGCCTTGTGACTTACTGCCCTGTGATCTGTGCCCTTTGATCTGCTGCCTTTTGATCTGTTGCTCTGTGATCTGCTGCCCTATGATCTTTACCCTGTGACCTGGTACCCTGTGATCTGCTGCTCTGTAACCTGGACACTATGAGTAGCTTCTTGCTCTATTGCCCTCATGAGATATTAGTTGAAGCCAAACCACACAAGACTTTCCTGTTGTGATCAAAGTGCTGGGCATAGCAGCCTCTAGCACAACCCTTGTTGTACAGTGTTGTTGTTTGCCCCTGGCTGTGCTTGGATCCCTACCCTGCAATCTTGGACACAGTTCTCAATGTATCCTGTTGCTGTTGGCCCCTTTTGTGCCCAGATCTCTGCCCTGTGTCCCCCTGGACCTATACCCTTGCTGTTTTGCATCGCTACCTGTGGCCTTTTTTTTTCAAGGCTAAGAACATTTTCAGCAAATACAGAAAATACCAGTTGACCTTGTCATTTACTGTGAGCTACACCAAATAATATTTTCCTTCCTAGCTATGTTCTGTAAACCCCATATAATGGAGATGAAGAGATATAGACATGTTTGGAGTCTGTATCAAGAGAGCAGCCTAAGGTGACAACTATGGCTCCCTCCATAGATATAGTGAAGGAGTGATGTAGACACCCAGGGATAGGAAGTGTCTTATTTGAGGGGGTTCCATGGGAAAATAAAGCAAAAAAAAAAAAAACTTAGTAAATCAATTTAGCCACCACACCAATGACTAGTGAGCTGCAATAAATGAAATTTTTAGTTCTAGGTTTACAAGCACTTTAAAGTGGAAGTCTGGGCAAAAGCTAACTAAGCTTAAAACTTTACTCATCCACATTCTAAGCCCTATATTAACTAACCTGTAAAGGAAAGATGTGTATACTTACCTATGCCCTGCACTCTCCAGTCACATAGTCTCCCCAGTGGCTGGCTTCAGGGGAGAGGAGAGAGCAGTGACAACAGTTGCAGAGCCTGAGCCTTATCCTGTCTGTATGATCCACACTGACAGTAAACTGTGGTTATTTCCACATACTTACCAACACTATTCAGTGAACTGTAAACTGCTCAGTATTTTTATATGTGTTTGACACATTTTTAACATGTATAAATAAAGTATTTTTTAAACTCTTAACCTTGGAGTCTATGCCCTTTAAAATCCCTATTGAGGGCCCAGCACACTAGTTCAGAGCCTGGGCAGTGACATCACACATAGACTTACTATGGGGCATCCACTGTTCACTGTCCCTCCTCTCCCCTGAAGTTGGTGCTGGGAGCTGATCACGCGACCAGAGTGCCTTTAGTTACTATAGTGTGAAGAATGGGGGAGGGAGCAGGTTTAAGTTTAGTTGGGTTTTGACTGGACTTCCACTTTAAAGTGCTTATAAACCCAGAACCAAAAATGTAATTTATTGCAGCTCACTTGTCATTGGTGTGGTGGCTGCATTTATTTCCACTTTAACCACTTGTCGACCGCCCTATAGCAGATTTACTACTACAGGGTGGCTGTGATGTGCAGAATCACGTATATATGTGTCATTCTGCACTTCCGGGTAGGGGGTCACAGCAGAAGCCAATCAGTGGGTGCCGGCCAATGGATAACCGCCAGCACCCATTGATCGTCTGGAAAACACACAGAACGTAAACAAGGCAGATCTCCGTCCTGGCAGGGGGGAAGTGATGAATTTTCTTTCCCTGCGAAGCAGAGAAAGAAAATCCATCAATTCCCTTAGTAAAAGCAACACACATAATACACACAAACACTGGTTAGGCACACATTTAACCTTTCGATTGCCCTAGCTGTTTAGCCCCTTCCCAGCCAGTGTCATTAGTACGATAACAATGCATATTTTTAGCACTGACCACTGTATTAGTGTCACTGGTTCCCACAAAGTGTCAAAAGTGTCAGTTAGTGTCAGAATGTCTGCCGCAATATCACAGTTACACTATGGGGTTGATTTACTAACGCTTGAAAGTGCAAAATTTGGTGCAGCTCCACACAGAAACCAATCAGCTTCAAGGTTTTATTGTCAAAGCTTGATTGAACAACCTGAGGTTAGAAGCTGATTGGCTAGCATGCACAGCTGCACCAGTTTTTGCACTCTCTAGCTTTAGTAAATCAATCCCTATAAGTCACTGATTGCAGCCATTAGTAGTATAGAAATACCAGTATATATCCCATAGTTTTTAGATGCTATAACTTTTGCGCAAACCAATCAAAATTGTCAGTCAAAGTAACACAGTACTGTATCACAAAAATTGGCCTAGTTATGAATGGGGGGTCAATCTTACGGAGGGCAATAGTTAAACCTAGCTACACCGCAGACCACTATCACTGCTACTCTGGACTTATCCTTTCCATTCTATAGTGCTGTTTTGGGTCCCTGGACTCACTGCTCACTATATCTTATTGCCACCTAAGACTTATCTATTGCTGTGGCCTGTTATTACCTGTCTGTCCTTGCTGGATCTGTGATTGCTGTACTGCGGATTTACCCTTTTGCTCAAAACACTTGTTTATCTCATAAAAGCACTCCATAGCAAAGGGGTCTAAAACTACTCAACCTCTGTGTTCTATTCCACCCATTCCTCCAACACACGGGGGAGTGGGCAGAACAGAACACAGACAAAGCATACATTTTTACAAATCTGGTTCCATATGTAAAACTAACTAACTACTAATACAGTATTAGGCTCCATGTACGCTGTATCTGATAAACAACCATTTTTGATATTTTTTTTAACAGCCCAAAAACGCCATTTTATGTTATCCTATGTGTCCATGCACACATGGACGTTAATTGTCATTTAACAGCAGTGGCATTTTTGGGCTGTTATCTGAATGCCCTGAATTGGCGTCCAAAAGTCATTCTTCTGATCACAAAAAACGATAAACGTCGATAAACGCCGATTAACGCTCATAAACACCGGTAAACAGCAATTTATCGGCACCCGGCGATTTTTGTAGTCAATGGAAGCTAATGAAGTAAAAAAAAAGTCCCAAAAACGCAGACACCGATAAACGCGATAAATGCTGCTTACAAAACGCTGCAAAAGAACGTTTTCTAAGCAGCGTCTCCTGCCCGATGCCCAGAGAGCCCAGATAGCGTCCAGTGTGCATGGCGCCTTATGGATCTTTACTTAGTAAATTGTAATTTTGTTTACCTTAAATATCTATTCATGTGCAGTTGAAATAAATAAATGTGAATTTGGTTTTCAAATGTTTTGATAATTGAAGTGAGTTTTCACTCAATTTAATAAGTATAGTTTCTGAACTACTTTTGGAAATCAGCCTCATGATGTTTAGTGTCAGTATAGATATAGATATTTGAATTTTTAAAGACTCTTTATTAAAATGATTGTGAACAAACAAAAGGAACATATTTTGTGATTATATTATGTGACTGTGATGATTTCAGAGTAATTTGCCTTTTTTAATGATCATTTGTTTTTTGACGAGTAGCAAATCTCTTTTAGACTGTTCCTCCTTATGCTAAACAATTGTTTATATTACAACATTTTTTTAATTATTTTCCAAATAAATTGGTACCTAGAATACTTCTACTTAGTATTTTATAATCAAATACAAATTGTTAGATCTTCCCAAAATCAGGCTAGACCCAGAGAGAGAGAAAACAAATGCATATACAAAACAAGGCCTATTTTAATCAATATTTCAAAGGATAAAAATGTGAAGAAAAGCATTGTTGATTACTTTACACGTAACTGCTTCTTAAACACACTGTAATTATATCTATTAATGTGCTTCTGTACAACAAGAGGAGAGAGAGAGAGAGAGAGAGAGGGAGTGTGTGCACCACCTGCAGACTGTACACAAACCTCTAGCCTGCATATGATCACCATGACCAGTTATCATGGCAATCACATGATTCAGAACCACAATGATTAATTCCTGAGGTTGGGTTCACATACGCTCCAACTTTGGGAGCACATGTTGCAATCAATGATTCACAAGTCGGTCTGACTTTGAAAAAGGTTCTTGCACTACTTTGGTCCGACTTTGGTCCTACTTGAGCCCATCCAACTTGTGACATCCGACATGATGATTACAGCAGCAGGAAAAGGCATTTATTTCACACTGGAATTGTTTTGATTGGTCAAAGGGCAAGTCAGACTATCTCAAAGTCGGAGCAAAATCTTATCCTGTTCATTCAAGTCGGATGGAATTAGCATCAAAGTAGGACCGATGTTGCAGGGCAAAGTAGGATGACAGTCGTACAACAGTTGTGTCATACCAGTGTGAACCCGGCCTGATACATAGTTCGGGATCAGCACATGCAAGCTGTTGGCTGTGGCTGATTTACGGAAATGTGGCTGATTTGAGTAAAGCTTGATCACTTTGCAAGAAAAATTTTAATTATCTTTGTAAATGAAGTGAAACTGTGCTCAGGTTGTAGGTAAAATAAATATCTCCTAAACAAACACTGTCGGTTAGAGATGTAGCTGGGGGCAGAGTTGTGGATGGCTTTGTAAATTATTGTTAGTACTTTGAATTTTGTTCATTGGGTGAGTGGAAGCCAGTGGATGGATTGACAGAGAGGGCTGGACACTGAGCTACTTGCAGCAGCATTCATTATGGACTGAAAGGGGATTGTGTATGTAAAGGTAATCCAATGAGGAGAGAGTTGCAGTAGCTGAGGCGAGAGATAACCAGAGAGTCAATTTGAGAGTGAATTAGAAGCTTGGTGGTGTCATTGGTGAAAAAGGGGTGTATTCTAGAGACGTTGCGGAGGCTAAGGTGGCATGATTTGGACAGGGATTGGAAAGGACAGTTCAGAGTCCAGGGTTATCCCTAGCACCCTGACATGTAGGGACAGACTAATAGTTGTGCCATATTGATCTTAACAGAGAAATCAGGGGAAGGGGCATGGGGGGGGAGGAAATATCATGAGCTTTTTTAGATAGATTCAGTTTGAGCAGTTTGAACTTGTAGCAGAAGTTTAAATTGATGATGAGTTAAGGCTATGGGCTTGTTATTCATGAGGGCCACTGTGGGATCAGTTGTTAGAGTGTAGTAAAAAGTTTCAATAAGATTTTGAATATCTCCAACCAGAAGGCCTGTGCTGATCCCACCATATGTGAATGTGTGTTCCAACCTCACTGCAACCTCGAAAGCAGTGTGGTGGGTACTGAGGGAGGAATTTGTGTATCCTAGAGGGGACCAGGTACCACCTGGTTATTAGCTTAGAACTTGTCTCCAAAGCGGCGATGTTTGGGGAGGAAGATTTAGTAGCCTGCCAGGTGGAGGACCAATCAGCGCGGTCAAGTGTGAGATTAAGATCTCTTTCCCATCTGCTAACATAATCTGGGGGTTTAGCGGTATCAGGGGCTACCAGGAAGGTGTAGAGCTCCGAGATTAATCCGCGCCTGTGTGGTTCAGACTTACATGCCCTTTCAAAAGGAGTAAAACCTGAGTTTGAGGGGTCAGAGGGGGTAAATGGTGTAAGGAAATTTTTGATTTGAAGAAATCGGAAGTGTTCTCAAGAGAGAATGTTATGAGTCTCACAGAGTGTCTGGAAGGGTTTAAGTGAGGTAAATACAAAGAATTGATGGGCTCTAAGAAGGCCAGCTCTAGACCAGGCTGAAAATGAGGAAATGGTAGACCAAGCTGGGTAAAAGGTAGGGTTACGGAGAAAGGAAAGTAAGGGGTTATGGGGAGATTGGAGGCCAAAGCGACATTTAAGTCTATCCCAGATATGATAATGAGGCCATGTCTCGTTATCTTAGTGACGGATCTGCGGTGGATTGGGGCCAACCAGAGGAGATTGGCCATTGAGAGAGGATCATAGTCACAGACTCTATGGCAACCTTCATCATATCTACAGGTTCTGTACATTTATATATTTTCAAGCAAATATACAGATAAACAGCAACCCCTTTTGAGGATGGTTCATGTGCATTATATACAACAATGGGGTTACTTTACTAAAACTGGAGCACTCAGAATCTGTGCAGCTGTGCATGATAGAGGTGTCTTCCAGGCAGTGTGGACGCGGGACGCAGTATTGCGCTACAGGCGGTCTAAACTTGCTATCTTCTGCTTCAAAGCTGATCTTGGAAACTCTGTATACTACAGAGGTCTACATTTACCCATCAGCACAAGGCAGTGAGATCTGGGAGGAGACACATCTAGGAGCTGTTTTTATTGTAATTGAAGTGAGCCTGACCACTCTTATGCAGGGGGTCACACACCTTGGGGTAAGCGCGGTCTGAAATCAACATTGGTAACACTGTGCCTAACCTTTTCTGCTCTTTCACTGCATGTGGGATCTCTTTCCTTCTGAACACTTTTATATGAAGGACTGATATATGTTTTATCAATGGACAATTTTTAGCGCTGCATGATTATTGTTTTTTTTTTCTTTTAACTGTGCATGATAACCAATCAGCTTCTAACTTCAGCTTGTTTAATTAAGCTTTGACAATAAAACCTGGAAGATGATTGGTTTCTATGCACAGCTGCACCAGATTTTGCACGCTCCAGTTTTAGTAAATAACCCTCAATGTGTACAAACTTATACATTAATTGCAATCCATTTTCTTAATAATAAAGAACACATAGTCAAATCCATAGCTGGAGATAACACAGTCCATGAAGTTACCATAGAGGATTGGAAAAGGAAAGATACAGCACACATATAGGACAAGTGTTACTGGTAAAAGATAGCATTGCCTAAATCGGTTACCAAATGCAATTGCTAATAGCTACTGCAGTACAAATACAAGTTAGATTATATTGTTTATTGTAATTTAAGAAAAGGTTTGTTAGGATGATTGTGGTTCATAGTTTCTGCTTATGCAAATATGAATGCCATACATGTTTTCATAGTTTATATATTGCTACAAAAAAGGTAGTCCAGTGTTATCCCTGAGCCTCTAACAGTAGCTTGAAACATACTGTATATACTCTTATTATTATTCATAGTCATGCTGAGCAAGAGCTACTTATGCATATTAAGATTTCTTTGTTTCTGAAATAGCTCACCATTACTATTATCAATGAGAAATATATTTGACATATATATTCGAAGCAGTACAGGTTGAGCACTCCATCAGAATGTGCTGGCGATATGGTTAGTACATGCTATATGTATTCTAGTTAATACAAAATGTAGGTTATTATGCAATATATGATAAAATAAACACTTCAGATATCCTTAGTTATTTCATGTATTAATTACTTTTGCTTGTGATACCTTCAACATTTATTGTAGACATTCTATTTCTAGCAATGGTCGCTTTTTGGAAACCTAAGTGGTTTTAAAGGCAGAAGGATAAAAATCATTCTGTGTGCAGCAGTCCCCCTAATACTTACCTGAGCCCTATCTCCATCCAGCGATGTTGCACGTGAGCCTTGGCTGTCCGGGACTCTTCCTCCTGAGCCGTTGGCTCCCGCTACTGTCAATCAAAGTCACTGAGCCAATGAGGAGAGAGAGGGGATGGGGCCTAAGCCACAACTCTGTGTCTGAATGGACACACGGAGCAGCGGCTCGACTTGGGTGCCCCCATAGCAAGCTGCTTGCCGTGTGGGCACTCAGCAGGAAGAAGGGGCCAGGAGCACCGGTGAAGGATCTGAAAAGAGTAGGATATGGGCTGCTCTGTGCCAAACCATTACACAGAGCAGGTAAGTATAACATGTTTGTCATTTTTAAACAACAAAAAACAAGACTTTAACCTCCCTGGCGGTATTCCAGAGTGTGGCTTGGGGTTAATTTTCACTGCCAAAAGCGGGAACCCCGAGCCACACTCAGGGTTGCATCGCAGGATCAAGGCAAGGTTACTTAACTTGTCCCCATGGAGACGGAGTCCGGCGACAAATTCAAAAAGTGAAACACACATAACACATACAGTACACTGTAATCTGTAAGATTACATTACTGTATCAAATCATTTCACATCCCTGTTGTCCCTAGTGCTTTGTCCAGTGCCCTGATGCACTTTTATATTATAAATGCCATTCTTTCTGCCTGGAAACTTGAGAATGTCCATGGCAACCAAAAAGCGTCCCTCTACATCAAAAGCGGTTTTTGACCAGCTAGAAAACAGTGATAATAAAAAGGAATCACTTGCAGAATTGACCGATATTGATTAGTGGAGAAATTCGTCAACAGACACTGAAAGTGACGACAGCGACAATTCTGCAACTGAGCAAATTTCAGTGTTTTTGATTTGATTACATTATTGAATACATTTTATTATATTATCATTTTTGATAATCATTTATAGTTATTTATTATATTATAATTTATGATTTCGTTGTTTCAAAATTTATCATACCCGGGATGTCTACTAGACTCTTGTTTGGACAGATTTAAGTGAGTTATTCCTAAGAATTACAGCCCTACAATATAAAATGCCAAATTTCAATGCAAAACAATGTACCACTTTGAGACGCAAAAATCTGGCATAATCGTACTGCCAGGGAGGTTAATATCACTTTAAGCAAAATGTTGGTGACAGAGATAAATTCATACCCTGAATGTAGAGATAAGATATCAGAAATAAATTTTGGAAGAGGCCCTGAGGACATCTCATAGGACAGAATGTGTTGGGTGGGACTAGCACACACTTTCTGGAAGTTCACTGACAGTGTCTACTGGAAGTTTTAGCTAGCCTGTTTTTATCTAGTTTGTTTAATACATTTTACCAACAATATTATACTATTTGGAGCATTTTTTCTATATTTTCTGTGGATTGGGAGAACATCTACCATCCTTAGGTATTAGAAAGAATGGAAGACCTTAGAGCGCAGAAGCTTTTTTTCTGATGGGAACAAATGCGTATTGACCTCTGTACACGTGAGGTCCTAATGTTTGGTTGAGTTGATTTGCTGAGTTGAGTGTGCACCCGAATGTTCAGTGGCAGTTGGTGTTCATCAGACATTTTGAGATTTTTTTGCATTGATTTCTTTATGTATTAAAGGGTTGACTCCCAGGATTTCAGGATTGGACAATTTAAGATGGTCTTCTGAAGCTCTCTTTTACAGCACTGTAATTTATAATCAAATGTAGTAAAAGTATAGAGGCTGTTAAGTGGATGATAGTGAATAAGGCATAATTTTGTTCATTTTGAATACGTAATCATATGCAAGGAAAAAAAAAAGATTTTTCCTTGCGCATGATTGGTTGATTAATGTGAACACAGCTTCATCTTAAACTCTAAGCTCAGGTAACATTCAATATGCCCAGTGTACAGCCTCTACTCCTTTAATAAATCAAGCCTTAATGTGGTAGTGAACTCTGTTTGGACATTTGTACCTACAGGTAAGCTTATAATAAAGCTTAACTGTAGGTACAGTGAATATCTCCTAAACTTGTGGTGTTTAGGAGATATTCACACTGGATGCAGAGGATGACATCACCAGCACATGCACCCTTAAAGTGGATGTAAACCCGATTCATGAAATTTGAGCTGTGCACATAGATCTACAGTGTTTTGTTATCTCTCTTCAAAGCACTATGTCTCGTAGCTCTATTATCAGCCTGATAAGTCCTTGCACGCTCTCCAAGATGGGAGATAGAAGTGTGTGATGGGGAGGTTGTTATAAATAGATTACTACAGGGCCATCTTTAAGGCAGGGCAAAAGGGGCAGCTGTCCTGGGCCCTGT
Organism: Glandirana rugosa; assembly: GCA_018402905.1. Lineage (NCBI taxonomy): Eukaryota > Metazoa > Chordata > Amphibia > Anura > Ranidae > Glandirana > Glandirana rugosa. Next base: position 1,709,522 of record BLSH010254914.1, read on the forward strand.
AATTTTTGTGGGGCCCAAAGCAGCTGCCTCATACTTGCCAACTGTCCTGGTTCAAATTCCCTTGTCCCTTGAAGTTTTAGTCCTATGCTGTGTCCCGATATCTAAGTGTGATGTGCTGCTACTAATGCTGCTCAGGTCTGCCCTATTATTGTGCACAGATGACTCACCTGCAGACCCTGTGTTTACTTGTAAATAACCGGCATTGATATATAAATTGTGATGGCCAGCGTCATTGATATGTAAATAGAGACAGCATTCATATGTATATCATGCCCCCCTGAGGTCATATTCAACATTACCTCTGCTGAATGCTGCCCACTGGAGAGACAAAGCGGCATGCTTGAAAGTCCTGCCTACAACTGTGGTCATTAAGCCCAACATCAGCCTGTTCTGCAAAGGTAAGCAAATTGGTGGGGGGAGGGAGGGTAGTGTGGGGTGTGCAGAGGTAGGCAGAGAAGGAATTACAGTTTGGAGTGCACAGGTGAGCAAGGAGGGTATGTATAGAGGTAGGTGGGTGCAAAGATGAGCAGAGGAGGCAGGTAGAGTTAAAGGGGGGTGGTTGGAGTAGAGAGGGTGTGGGAGGTGTGGGGTGCAGAGGTTAGCAGGGGGTTTAGGATGCAAAGGTGTACTGGCAGGGTGGATAAAGATGTAGGTTGCGTGTAGAGCAGCCCATTCATTTCTATGCACTATAAATGTCCCTAACCCTTTTTCAAAATCACATGGTGCCACAGCACATGTCAGGAACAGTCCCTCAAAGGCCGGGACGGTTGGGAGCTATGAGTACATGGTGTGCAGGCAGTGAGGAGATGATGTGCTGTAATCTCTAGCAACCAATCAGTGAGCAGTAATGATGTGCAGTAACCTCTATGTTATGTTTGCCCATGGTCCAATCCATATTAAAGACGCCCCTGGATTACTAGAGTGCTTGTCGTCTAAGAGCAGAGCTATGTACATTGCTTTCTTCCTTTGCCTATGAGGAGAGGGGGTGTGTGCCTTTCCTCCAATCAGCTGTCTTGGCTGTATGCCAATGATCCACTCCCAATGGTAACCAGGAAGGGAAATATGTTAGCACGATCTGCACTTTCTAAAGGATATTTACAGATGAAGACAGCAGATATAATGTAAAACTTACATAGGGAGATTTGTTTCATCTCTGTATCATCTGAAGCTTTTCACTGCACTGTGTATATGTGAGGGTTTACATCCACTTTAAGGGATGGCATACTTGTGCCGTCCCTTTAGAGCTCTATGCCGTAAACGGTGACTCCCATGTGTAAGCACAGGAGTGACATCATCACAGCTCAACCATTCAAGTGATTAGAGTCCCCAAACTGGGGAAGAAGAACTAGTAAAGATGGAAGCCTTGTCAGCAGTGACAGCGCGCCGCTGGAGGGCTTTAATTTTTAGGTAGGTTTTCTATAATGTGCTAGTATGCAGTGCATACTAGCACATAATGACATTACCTTGCAGGGACAAGATTTTTTTTTCCCCCACAAAGGGTTTACTACCACTTAAATGTACAGTGAATTGAAGAACTCGTGAAGTGCGTATTCACCTCAAACACCCACCCATGTAGAGGAGAAATAAAAAATATATATATTAAATGTTGAAAGTAAAAACAGGTTTACGTTATCTCACCTCATGCTTTATAAAGTTAGGCCCTATGTGTGCTATGAACTTTAGTAAACTTTGCTGCTTTCATTATCTCTAACCTGAGAGGGGGGGTAGTAGGATAATTAGTTCCAATCCAACCAGTAGATGTTTCTCCAGCTGGAAAGTGGGCCACAGACTGGCAGGTATTTCACTTAGACCGACTCTATTCCAAAAAGCAGTGAAGGATCTTGACCCACTCACAAAGTTTTTCCCTACATGTGGTAAAGTCTGGTCTGTGTAATAGTAAACACATTTGACAGCATGAGGTGTTCATTATTGGCTTGCTTGTAGCACATCTTTTAACATCTTGTTTGCCTCTCAGTTATGTTAATCACCAGGAATTTCATTTATATAAGTAAGCTCATGTGGCCTATTCTTTAACCACTTCACCCCCTGAAAGATTTCCCCCTTTAGGACCAGAGCACTTTTTGCAATTCGGCACTGCGTCACTTTAACTGACAATTGCACGGTCGTGCAACGTTGTACCCAAACAAAATTTGCGTCCTTTTTTCCCACAAATAGAGCTTTCTTTTTGTGGTATTTGATCACCTCTGTGTCATTTCTGATCGCCGCTATAAACAAGAAAGAGCAACAATTTTGCAAAAAAAACTATTTTTCTTACATTTTGCTAAAATACAAATCCAAAAAAAAAATAAAAAAACATTTTTTTCATCAGTTTTGGCTGATTTATATTCTCCCTCATATTTTTGATTAAAAAAAAAAAATCGCAATTGGCGTTTATTGATTGGTTTGCGCAAAAGTTGCCGCGTTTACTGATGATGAGAATTAATATCTGGGGTTTTTATTTTTTTTATTTTTTTTTACTAGTAATGGCGGCGATCTGTGATTTTTAGCGGTACTGCGATATTGCAGCGGACATGTCGGGCCATTTTCACATGTTTTTGGGACCAATGACATTTATACAGCGATCAGAAATAAATGTCCACTGATTACTGTATAAATGACATTGGCAGTGAATGGGGTTAACCTGCAGGAGGTAGTGAAGGGGTTAACTGTGTTCCCTAGGCGTGTTCTAACTGTGAGGGGGCTGGGCTGTTATGGGCATAAGAGATCTAACTGATCCCAATGACAGGGATCAGTAGATCTCTTATGCCCCCACTGAAAAAGCGGGGAACCGCCATGTTTACATCGGCAGTTGTCCACTTATTGGTGGAAGGTAACAGCTGCTTTACAAGGAAAATGAACTTTATATATATGGTATATGGAAAAGGAGAACAAACCTAGGGTTGCCTCAAACAACCCTTGGCAGCAAAAGAGATAGTATGGACTATCTCAGTACCCAGGGATTTGACAACAATATGAATAAAAATGTACAATTTATTAGAAAAAGAAAAAACAGACATACAAATACATAAATTATCTAAAAGCAACTGTTACAGCCGTGTTATGGTATGCTTTTAAGCGTTTGCACTATTGAACGATTACTGGTTATTTTATTTAGTAGGCGTGAGTTTTTTTTTTATAGGGTTTGCACTTTAAAAATATAGTGCTGCACCCTTAACCACTTCAGCCCCGGAAGGATTTCCAGCTTTAGGACCGGAGCCCTTTTTGCGATTCGGCGCTGCGTCACTTCAACTGACAATTGCGTGGTTGTGCGACGTTGTACCCAAACTAAATTTGCGTCCTTTTTTTCCCACAAACAGAGCTTTCTTTTGGTGGTATTTGATCACCTCTGCGTCATTTCTGATTGCCGCTATAAACAAGAGAGGAGCGACAATTTTGCAAAAAAACCCAAATTTCTTACTTTTTGCTAAAATACAAATCCAAAAAAAAAATATAAAAAAACATTTTTTTTCACCGTTTTTGGCCGATTTATATTCTTCCTCATATTTGTGATAAAAAAAATCGCAATCTGCGTTTATTGATTGGTTTGCGCAAAAGTGGTCGCGTTTACGGGTGATGAGAATTCATTTTTCGGGTTTTTATTTTTTTTTTATTTTTTACTAATAATGGCGGCGATCTGCGATTTTTAGCGGTACTGCGATATTTCAGCGGACATGTCGGACCATTTTGACACTTTTTTGGGATCATTGGCATTTATACAGTGATCAGTGCTATAAAAATGCACTGATTACTGTGTAAATGCCATTGGCAGTGAAGGAGTTAACCTGCAGGGGGCGCTCTAAGGGTTAACTGTGTTCCCTGGGCATGTTCTAACTGTGGGGGGGCTGCCCTAACAGGAGAAGGGAAGTGGTCACAGCCTCCATGTACAGGAAGGCTGTGATCACAGCCCTTCCCCCTTCACAGAACGGAGGTCCGTGTTTACTTACACGGACCTCCGTTCTTTCACTCCGGGGGGGGCATCGCGGGTGGCTGGCGGCAATCGAAGCCACCGCACCCGCTCCCTGGCCCTCCCCGAACACAGTGAGCGCGCGGGCGCGCCTCCGGCGGCGCGCGCTCACTAGGCTCGATCTCGCGGCCGCCGTCGTATGACGGCGATTCGCGTTACAGAGCCACTTTGTCGCCGTCATTTGCCGATCAGCCGTCGGCAAGCGGTTAAAGTGTAACTCCACTTTTGTTGAGAAAAAACATTCCCCCTGGGTGATCTATGCACATTGCAAGGATTATAACAAACTTTGTTGCAGATTCCTACCTATTGTTATTCAGAAGAAATCCCTTTTTGTTCCTCTGTGCCTCTGTGCTCAGTGGGTCTAATGGGAGTGGTTTCATAATTATCAATCAGCTGTGCAGCTGCAGAGCACTAATGAGGAAATCTGCTGGGTCTGCATCCCTTTAGACATGTTCCTATTGGGAGTATCTCACCAAAAATGACATTTTTTTGCAGGGGATGCCTCATATCTGACTTGTATCTTAGGCAGACTTCTGGGAAAATTGGTGACCCAATCACACAAGCAGGAAATGAGGTTTCTGGGGAGTGGTCAGTACACATTCTGTGTACAGAACAACTCCAAGTAGCCATAATG
>BLSH010254914.1:1714129-1728359 GCA_018402905.1 Glandirana rugosa
GTTTCAAACAATATTAGGAACGTTACACGTATCTAGTGGGTCCCCCTTACAAAAAAGAGTTACAGGAAGGCTGTGATCACAGCCCTTCCCCCTTCACAGAACGGAGGTCCGTGTTTACTTACACGGACCTCCGTTCTTTCACTCCGGGGGGGGCATCGCGGGTGGCTGGCGGCAATCGAAGCCACCGCACCCGCTCCCTGGCCCTCCCCGAACACAGTGAGCGCGCGGGCGCGCCTCCGGCGGCGCGCGCTCACTAGGCTCGATCTCGCGGCCGCCGTCGTATGACGGCGATTCGCGTTACAGAGCCACTTTGTCGCCGTCATTTGCCGATCAGCCGTCGGCAAGCGGTTAAAGTGTAACTCCACTTTTGTTGAGAAAAAACATTCCCCCTGGGTGATCTATGCACATTGCAAGGATTATAACAAACTTTGTTGCAGATTCCTACCTATTGTTATTCAGAAGAAATCCCTTTTTGTTCCTCTGTGCCTCTGTGCTCAGTGGGTCTAATGGGAGTGGTTTCATAATTATCAATCAGCTGTGCAGCTGCAGAGCACTAATGAGGAAATCTGCTGGGTCTGCATCCCTTTAGACATGTTCCTATTGGGAGTATCTCACCAAAAATGACATTTTTTTGCAGGGGATGCCTCATATCTGACTTGTATCTTAGGCAGACTTCTGGGAAAATTGGTGACCCAATCACACAAGCAGGAAATGAGGTTTCTGGGGAGTGGTCAGTACACATTCTGTGTACAGAACAACTCCAAGTAGCCATAATGCATTGCATTTATAGAAAATGACAGTGGCTGGAGATTAAAAAAGAAAGGTAATTTTTAATAACATTCATTTACAATATGACCTGCGTCACAATTGTATACGCTATTATTATTATATTATATGCTATATTTTTTCCCCAAAGTGGAGTTACTCTTTAAATCTTTTGCACATACCACGATACCTTGCATGTGGTTTTTCACAATCCAGAAATCCAGGCCATAATTATGTGTGTTCTTAATACAAATACATATGTATTTGATTTTTACAGCTATCATTGTTTTATCATTTCCAGAACAGCATGAAAGTATTATTATCTGTCGCAATTATGAGATACTGCTATTCTCATGAAGCTTGTTGTAACAAACATCTGCACAATAATATAAAGCCAGGTAATTATATAGTAATTTGAAATGAAAAAAAAAGACATGGACATTAGGTTATTATATGAAATACAATCTCTTACTATACAGAATTTCACATTTTTATCTTTTTTAAAGTGCAAACACCCTAAAAACTAATGAAAGCTTTAAAGAAACATCTTGCTTTATTTAATATTTATGTTAAATTTGCTATCTTTATATTTATATACTGTAATACTTGTAGAAATGTTACCTGATTTAGACCAAGCTAAGAGGGTTATAAATGATTTATTAATTTAGTAATACAAAATAAAAATTAAGTATGAGGCTGTGACTGAAATAGGTACGCTTGTTTTATATGTTACCCTATAATATTATATGATTTTAAATAGAAATTTTACGTTACATTTCAAGCCATGCAGGAAATTGTAAGTCAATGAATTTACCAGGAAATATATAAAAATTGGATGTAGGGGCTGAATTATGAACTGAAAGTCCCTCTTTCAAGGGCAGCATTCTGTGAACTAGACTGGATTCCTTTTTTCCTCTATGCCTGTCGGTACGGAAAATTAGATTGTAAGAAATTTATTACAGAAAAAATTCACAAGGCACAGCAAAGTAAAAAGTAAGGTCACTAGGTATCTTTATTGCATATTCAAGAGGCTTTTAGCTGTTCATGGGCAATATTTATTGTAAGAGCTTTTTAGTTAATGTCTTCAAAATGCATATACTTTAGAGGGCTATTTTTTTCTTTCAGTTTAGCATTAGCACAAAAATTTAATCGGTAATTGTTTTCTTAGAAAACTTGTCAAGGGATGTATTCACAAGAGTTGTGATTTTTCAGGTACTGTCAATCATAATTGTGGCTTATTTGTGGCAGACCCAGATCTGCACACATCTGGAGGATGCTAATTTCATGCTTAGGGACACATTTTTTCGGCAGGGTGCAGATAGTTCCTGTATTTTGTTTTTAGATGTTTTTGACTATTGGCTTACTGGGATTTGGGTTGGTCAGTTTTTGTTGTTAAAAAAACAATAATATTTGAAACTTTTTAGAAGTAAGTTTATCTTTTTTCATAGACTTTAGTAGTAATGCTATTGCTGATTTTTGGTGGCATAGTGGATTGCTAGCTGATCATGAATTCTAATTTACAAGGCTAGTGCTAAATTTGTAACATTTTAATAAAGAGGATATGCATTAAGATGAAACTGGCATGGGTGACAGTAACAATTCTTGGGTGGGCTGGTATTAAACTGTAGAGTTCCAGTTGACACACAAAGAACCACCCCATTTGCAATGCAGATTTTAGAAGGCAATATTTGTTTGCACAACATTAACATATGAAGAGAGCACTTTAGTTAGCTAATAAAGTATATCTATAGATAAAATATTTTTTTTCCATTTTGGATAGAGTAGGTTAAGGTTAGAACCACATTTGTTTTTCTTCTAAAAAAAAAAAAAAAAAAAAAAAAAAAAGTTTGTTTTTGGCTTTTATTTATACTTTCAATGCAAAAAAAAAAAAAAAATACAACATTGAAGGTTTCTTCCCCCAGACAGCCTAAGTCAGAGCATTCATACATTTCTGTAATCCCACCACTGTTCAGTATCTGTTCTATCTGTTTCCAGTAAAGGCTTGTTTATGTGGTGCTGATGAGCCCAGAAGATCTTATGGGATCTTATATTCACTTGATAGACCTGTATTCCCTTTATCAGAATTTACCCTGCCTATACGCAAATTTAAGAGAAAATACATTTTGTATAGGGGTATGGCTGTATAGTAGATCATAGCAATGATCTATCATGGCACAAGTAAATGCTCCTGTGTTTCTACAGTATACGTCAAGTAATTTTCTGCAATAAGAAATTAAAACCCACATATCCCATCTGACTGCACAAATATAATACAAGTCCACCAATTTAAAATATATTATGTTCTATTTTGGGGCACTTGTGATGAGAAATTCACAACCAGAAAATCTATCCACTGCTCAGATGTTGTCTGCCAGTTCCAGGTTCTGACAGGTAGCAAACTGTGTTTTTGATTGCAAAAAAAAAACACTTTGCTAACCAGTTCAGCTATGGCCCCGGGAGGAGAACTGTGTATGATAAACAGTATGCAAACTATCATTTGAATTGATGTATGACCTACAGTAACTACATAATTTATAGCTGCTAATCTAGAAAGAAAAATAGATCCTATTGTGTTAAATCTATATTTTTATCTGTGTATACATTATATTATTTAAGCATACAGGAAGCGTCCTAACTGAAGGAGCTATTATATAATCTATCTTGTTTAAAGTCAGACTTTCACCTTACTCCTTAAGAATAGAGTTTCCCTTTGAAAAAGTCACATAGGAAGTGATGAAATGTGTCAAGGCGGAGCCTAGTGATGTCATCACGTCACCCAGAAGTGGCTGCTGGATACTATACAGTACACTGGTGATGCTGCAGTCATCCTTAAAGGGGGCATATACCTATATGAGAAATAAATATTTTTAAGGTGATGCACTACTCGATATTAGTGCCCCTACTTTGTGGGTGCATTTTACTTCATTTTTAATAAATTGGTATTGTTTTAAGTGGTAAGAAACTATGCCCAGATGAGCACGAAAACAGCGACTCTCGCCACTGTATCCATCCTCACTAGGCAGATTGATAGCAGTGGAAGCCATTGGCTCCCACTGCTGTCAGACAAATGCTGTGATAGGGAGTGGGTGGTGGGGCCGAGCCGCCGGGTCTGTGAAGATAGACAGGGCAGCTCAGGAGTGAGCACACAAGAGTGCCTCCATACAAAGCCACTATCTATGGGGGTATTCTCCAAAGAGGAGGAGTCATGAGTGTTGGTGGGGGACCCCAGAAGAGGAGGATCAGGGCTTCTCAATGCAAAACCATTGCACGGAATAGGTAAGTATAGCATGTTTATTATTTTAATAAACAAAAGCTTTATTGTTACTTCATTGGATTTACTGCATGGGCTGATGTTGCGAATCACTATTTGATAAGTGATTGTGGTTTGATATAGGAACATGGCACAGTGTGAGATTTGGATTTCTATTTATCTATTAGCCCCTATTAGACTGAGGCGCTTTACAGGCATTATTTAGCAAAAAATAGCACCTGTAAAGCGCCTCTTAATTAAACTCAGTGTGTCCTTTGACACTGGGGCGGTGCACTTGCAGGGGAGTAAACAAACTCCTTCAAGCAGCATTTTTGGGGCGGTGCAGGAGTGATGTATACACCGCTCCTCCACAGCCCCTGCCATTGAAGTGAATGGGCAGCACCGGCACACTGCTTCAGGAGGGGGGGAATGCTGGCGCTCTTAACCCCTTTTAACCCCTTCTTAGGGGTTAAAAGCACCCCACTGCCACCCACTATAACAACGGTAAAGTGCCACTAAACTAGCGCTGCTTTACCGCTAACGCTTGGGCAGCCCCAGTGTGAAAGGGCTCTTATTGATTTTGTATTGGTATAACATTTTTTGTGTTGCGCAGACATCACAATTCACTAGTTTTACCTTCAGAATAGTGTTGGATCTTAGTTAGGGCTAATGATGTCCCACTCTTCCCTAACATAATGGTGTGCAGGATTGAAGATTGGCTGCTAAGGCCTAAGCACTGTATCATTCAATATCATTGCATCAAGGAAGCAATGCGTATTTTGTGCCAACAGAAGGGATGGAGTTCTGGGGGTTGTGGTGGACATTGAGAGTGAGTATAAGTACGGATGGGATTTAAGAGTGGCATTGTCTATATAAAGTAATGGGTATGCTCTTGTAATCCATCCACTCACAGTGGCTGCCTTAAAGCTGGATACACCCTATACATTTTTCTGTAGATTTTTTTTCCTTCAGATTTACCAAAACCATATAATGTGAGGTCAGAACCTTAAGAGTTTCAATTTCTATGCAATCAGGCAGGCCCTTGCACTACATGGTTTTGGTAAATCTAAAGGAAATCAGACAACAAAAGTTGTACAGTATAGTGTGTATGGGGTCTAAGATATAAAGGATGAAAACGCTTTTACATAACATTGTGCCTGTGATTTTACACATTTTGTATGGCCACCATGCTTTTTTAAACCCAAGATAATATTTGTGAGCTTGCAAAAAAAACGTAAAACCTTAGTGACAACAAACTAAATAAACAAATGCAATAAAAACTCAATTAGGTCAAACTGACAGCAGCATCTAAATCACCAATCTGAGTAGGATGTGTAACAAGCTCTAACCAAACAATAAAAAGTGCACTATCCTTGTGCTAGGTATAGGTTAATAAATCACACAATAATACACAATAAAAGTGTGTAGCCAATGCCCCCTTGGAGGTTGCTGAAAGTAGCGGTTCACCTGCTCGCAGTGCCCTCAATAACACTCCTCGCTTGCATTTGGAGTCAGAAAACAGGCTGGTCCTTTGTTTTTTTGTTCTTATTATGGGGGTAAACTTGGATGGGGTAAGGGATGATTATGGGATGCCCAAAGATGAACAGTTCTTTACACAGGACCTTTACATACACTCAATATATACACGTCTCCTTCTTCCTCCAGCACAACTCTTGCTTCTCCTTGTTCCTCTCTCCTGCACAACACTTGCTTCTGGCCTAGCTAGCACATGGTGAGGCCTGTTCTGGCTTTGACCAGGCCTAGCAACTGCCTTTGCAGGTCGGGATCACGGGGGCCCCTATAGTGTAGAGAAAGTTTGTTGATGTGCTAACCAGCCTGATGGACTGCTACTCCCAGCCCATCCTCCTCCAGGTCTCTACAGTCCTTTTGACTGCAAGCACCTGCACACTGCCCATTGACACCAATGTCCCAGTCTCTTCCTGCACCTCTTCCAGACTGTCTTCCTCCCAATCTTATGCAGGGTGCATCTCCACTTCCCCGAGCTGTGCCGTTCACCAACACCCGGAGACCCTGCTGGTAGTACTCTCCTCCTGCTGTCCTTTCCTGCTCCTCCTTGTGCCTCTCCGCCAAGATCTTTCTCTATGCACCCAAGCCCTGGGCCGAGGTCACCCCCCCAGACTGGGGACTTCTTCAAGGCCTCAACAGCCTTCAGTACTCCGTCTCCATTCTCCAACTTCCACCTGAACTCTCCTCCCAGACTGGGCTGCCCCAGGCTATTTGAGAAGGTCTGCCCCCTGCCAATCCAAGTTGGGGATTGGTCAGGGATTCCCAAATACCAAACAGTTCCACCTCTTCTGCCCCACTCCCCTTTTCCAGAACTTTCTAAAAAAGCAAGGAGGGGGCCAACCAAAGAGTGTCACCACCTACAGTCACTAGCCATTCCCTGGACCACTCCCATGCCCAGAACAAAGACAAACAGGCCTGACAGCAGCCAAGCCTGCCTAGATTTACCTACTCTAACAAAAAAATCCTCAATTAGCACCTACCTAACATAGAGGGCGCTACACTCACCCCCCCACCAAAAACCAGCTGGTCCCTCAGCTGGGAAATTTTGAAAACACACTCCTGGGCCCAGGAGCAAGGGCATCCCATAACCTAAAAATTGGAAGCGGGAAAAGGGAACAAACTTGAAAGGTGCAATATACAAATAATTTAAGTACAAAAATAGATATCACTCTCTGTAAATTATTTACACCTGTACAACATCACTAAATTTTGCTAGCTATCAGTCCTGTAGCTAGCAGGACAAAACACATTTTTGAGCCAGAGCACCGCTCACACAATAGGGGTGCTCTGCTCGTGAAATAGGAATCCATTTTGACTCTCGCCGGATTGGATGGACAAACATCTTAAGCTGCACACTAACTAATCACAGCAAACGGTCTACTGGAAGGGGGTTATAGACCTCCCAGCAGAGCAATTAACAGCACACATTAACATTCCTGTACCGGTCTGGTCTGCCACCGAGGGGTTATATCCCATCGGCAGAAACAGTAGAAGGAAGAGCACATCAAAATGTACATTTATAAAATGTTTTCTTTTTGTTGTTCCCTAATGGGAGGAGCCCCTCCCCAGACAACAGGTCGCCAAAAAAACAAATGGGAAAAATAAAAAGTTAGTTCAGAAAACAGATTATTATTATTATACAGGATTTATATAGCGCCAACAGTTTGCACAGCACTTTACAATAAAGAAGGGACACAGTACAATTACAATACAGTTCAATACAGAAGGAATAGAAGGGCCCTGCTCGTGGAGCTTACAATCTAAAGGGAGGGGGAGGTGGTACAAAAGGTAATGGCTGCAGGGGATGATCTGATAGAGGTGAGTCAAGCACAGTTAGGTGGAGGTGGGGTAGGCTTCCCTAAATAAGTGAGTTTTCAAGGATCGCCTTAAAGCGGACAGGATGGGGGCTGGCCGGACATTCTGGGGCAGGGAGTTCCAGAGGATGGGAGAGGCTCTGGAGAAGTCCTGTAGGCGAGCATGGGAGGAGGTAACAAGGGAGCTAGAGAGCAGGAGGTCCTGGGAGGAGCGGAGAGGATGATTAGGGCCATATCTGCAGATGAGATTGGTGATGTAGCTGGGGGCAGTGTTGTGGATGGCCTTGTATGTTGTGGTTAGTATTTTGAATTTTATACGGTGGGGTAGGGGAAGCCAGTGAAGCGATTGGCAGAGCGGGGCAGCAGTTGCAGATCTAACCCCATATCGTCTTTCAAGGAAAAGAAGAAATCAAGATCCATCACTTGGCACATAGAGTGGCAGGCCGATCTGTTCCTGCAAAGGTCAGAGGGAAACACACTTCTGCAGTCCTGCAGTCTCTAGGTGGCTTGCTTCTACCTAGCTGTAGTCCTCCAACAGTCTCTAGGTGTAGAAACGTGGGTCAGGCAGCCTCCTGTGGCTCTCCCCTTCTCCCCTGACCGAAATGGAGTAGCTCCTTGCTGGCTGATTGGCTTTCACAACAAGGACCTTGCCCCCAAAAATGGCACGCCCCAGGCTCCACTCCTTCTTTAGATCCACAAACCAATCCCACATGTAGGAGTCCTGCCTTCTCAGAGGTTTGGGGTTGGGCAAAAAGTCCCAAACCATGTCATCCTCCCACTCCCCTCGGGAGCTCTCAACTATGTCCATGATTTGGGGAGGAACATAGGAGAAATCCAGGCCCCACTCCAGGGCAACTCTGTGGTGCACCTCTCGCTGAAATCGGGAACATCTGGGCAGTTCTTCAGCCTTCCCTTTTCCAGGTAGAATGTGGGTGTCAGGAGATCTGACCACATTCTGACAATAAGTATTGGCCCTGGTCTGGGTGGTGGATGGCCTGTTTAAAAATTGGTGACTATAGGAGATAAGGGTTCCTGCAGCTTCACTTGTGTCCATCACCAACTCTGGCCCTCTCCCCTCTATAGATGGGGTTTCCATGCCATGGGAGTCCCCAGTCTCCCACTCTTCCTCCTCAGAACACTCATCGGGAGATGACCATTCAGTAAGTCTCTCTAGGGACCCAAATTCAGCCTGCAGTCTGGGGGAACCCAAATCAATTGGTCTGTCCATGTCCTCCTCTTCCAACTCTCCAGAGGGTGCACAGCAGGAACAGGGATGTCTATGAACAGGCTTGTGAGCAGTACTTACAAGTCCTATGTCCCCGACCGAGCTTTCAGTCACCTCTGTTTCTTCCCTCCCCAGGTCCTCTCTTTACAGGGTGGTTCCAGGCCCACTCCAGCCTTCCAGGATCTCTGCTTCTGCAGTGTGCACAGCCCTGAACGCAGGTCCACATTAAAGTAACGTGAATCCTGCTGGATGGCCATTTTCTGCAGCAAGGGCTCCTAGCATTGTCTGTACCGGACCCATGCATCCATCACCACGGTTGTCAGCTGGCACTCTAGAAAAAGCAGGCAAAAGCTCTCCATCCCCTCCGCCACCCCGATGGCGATTCCCCCGTGGTGCTCCAAAAGAAATACAGTGTCAATCAGCGTTCATTCCGGCTGTTCCTGCAGCCAAGTGAGGGCTGGTAATGCACGACCACCCTCCGCTATCTTCCGCTGCCTTGTGGTGTCTGCTGAGAGCGGAGAAAATTACATCTTGTCCAGGGCGTGGCGTGACTTGCTCCTGGTCACGCTGCTGTAACCCCTTGAGTGAAGGATGGAAACATACAGACATGCTGGTGTTAGCAGGACTTGTCCGGGCATGCTGGCTCTTTCTGTGGTTGCCAGTAGCAACAGTAACTTTAGCAGCCCTTGACTTCCTGTAGGGAACAATTCTAGCACAGTCCCATCCGTAGACACCCGCAAGCTTACCCCGATCACCCTGGGCAACAAGAAACAATTCTAGGTACACTTTACTATTTGCAGTAGGATTTGGAGCACAACTAATATTGTTGGTGTTAGTGGTTCACCTGCTCACACTGCCCTCAATCACACTCTTCGCTTGCATCCGGAGTCAGAAAACAGGCTGGCTCTTTTTTTTTTGTTTTTTATTAGGGGGTTAAACTTGGAAGGGGTAAGGGATGATTATGGATGCCCAAGCCTGCCTAAACTGACCTACTCTAACACAAAAATCCTCAACTAGAACCTACCTAATGTAGAGGGCGCTACAAGTGCATTACACATATGATGAACTCATCCTAAATTGAAATATCTGTGCAAATAAAATCCATATAAAATCTGCAAATAAAGTCCATATGATGAACTCACACTTTGCACAATGTTTGCACATTTTATATGGACTTTATTTGCACAGATATGTCAATTTAGGATGAGCTTATCATATGTTTAATGCTGTTTTATTGTGTCTCTTATGTGCTTTATTAACTTGTACCTACAGTAGCTCAAGGAATAGCACACTTTTTATTATTTGGTTGATGCCATGTCTTTTGTTTGCTGCTTGGACTATGTGTGAACATTATCACACAGTTGCAGTAGCAGCCATAAGCTGGTTTCAGCTTTGTTCAGCTGGCTCCTGGGTTTTCTGTAAAGGTGAAAAACAGGACTTTAAACAGAATGTTTAAAAAAGGCACTTCCAAAATACACACCATTCCAGTGCTCTTGAACATATGTCAGTAGTGAAGTCGTTAAGGATGAAAAGGCACAGGATTCACAAAAATGAGAGGAAGCTGAGGGTGTGTATTCAGTAAGTAGGACTATTTTCAATGGACTGCATCCACAACATGCAGATGTCAACAGGTCCTAAGCGAAAGGAGAAGCAGACGTAGCTAGCAAGCCTTGCTTTTATTACGTACAATTTTACTTTCAAAGTTTTTTATTATCTTATAAAAGACCAATCCATCATTACAAACAGAAGAATATCAAATATTAATGCAAAAGATTTGTATAGAATAACTTCTCCACAAGTAGATGGATACATTGAAGCAAGACATAAATGATATTATAGAACACAATCTGGGAAAGAGACCCAACGATGCAATAGTAAACTATGTAAAACCCCTGTCACAGGTCCCGAGGGAAAAAGTGCCACCTCCAGACACCCCCCTGGGTTCAAACTGTGTCTAGTAGTGGTCCCATCCCCCCCCCCCCGACAGGGGCCGTCATAGAACCTTACAAAATCAAAACCAAATCAGACAGTAGTGACCTTTTGGGAATATTTCCCTTACTGCCCTGATACCACAGGAGGGTAGGGTATCACAGGCCAAAGTGGATAGAAGAGTAGTATAGCGGGGCTAGCCCGCAGAAAGAAGAAGAGAAAGAAGAACCGAAGAGATGTGAGTGAGTTCGAAACATGGAACCAGAGCCTCTAGTTTAGTCCCTCGCACGACCAGGGAAAAAGAGAGATTCCCATGAACCTAGCCCATGGACTCCAAATTGCTTCAAAACATTGTTCCTTATCTAACAGTTTAGCCACAATCAATTCCTGGGACATAATCCATGATATTTTCCGCTTTACGGCTTGCAAGTGTACCGAGGGCTGTTTCCATGACTTGGCAATAGTCATTTTAGCCCCAAGACAAAGAAAAAACAACAAAGTTTGAGTGCATTTAGGTAGTCCTGGGATTCTCTGATTAAGTAAAATAATCGCTGGATCTAGAGGAATTGGGGTTCCCAGAACCCTGCGTGTCATTGTTAGGAATTTGTGCCAAAGCCCACGAACCCGTGGGCAAGACCACCATGTATGGAACATAGTTCCGACTAATTGACAACCTCTGAAGCATAGCGGGGATGTCCCAGGAAACATTCTAGCCAATCTATACGGTACATAGTACCATCTAATAAGGATTTTGACGTTTGCTTCAATGAGCGAGATATTCAATATTCCTTTATATGCAGACTGCATAGCCTTAAACCAACAGTCTGGGGAGAGTTGTCGGTTTAAATCTGTTTCCCAAGCCTCCGCGTACGAAGGCTTATCCGATCTATCCGCCAAGGCCGAATAGGCAACCGAGATACCCCCCCTCTGGTCCATGCTTTCCGCACACCAAATTTCATAAGCAGTAGGTCTGATCTGGGCATGTGGTTGGTGTATGAGAGACTGTAGGAAATGTGCGATTTGGGCGAATCTAAATTTTTCTTCACTAGGCATTTCTAATTTGGTATTGCAATACCGAAGATTTATGGGGCCTGTACTAGTAAAGAAGTGTCCTATTCTGAACAAACCTTTATTAAGCCACCACTTAAAAGCCAAAATGTTCTGTCCTGGGGGGAATGCTGGATTATTAAAAATATGGCTGAGAGGTTTTATCGCAGAGATCAGTGAGGAACGTTTATAAAGTTTATCCGTTAGTGCAAGAGAGTGGGAGAGGGAAGGAGAAATTACCGCCGGCCTAGATTTGGGGGGACACCAGAGAAGGAAGTCCAATGTGAAGGAGGGAACAGCTTGTCTTTCTATTGTGAGCCAATCAGGCTTCGGTCCTCTTGAGTATACCGTAGAGATCTGAGTTAATTGGGCGGCCTGATAGTACCATAGTAATCTTGGGACACCCATTCCCCCCTGATCTCTCCGTCTATACAGGATTTCTTTCGTGCAGCGATAGCCCTTTTTACCCCAAATAAAGGCGTTTATTTTAGATTGGATCCCTGCCAGCGAAGCGTCAGTGAGAGGTATCGGGATGGAACTAAATAAATACAATAATTTCGGGAGTAGGGTCATCTTGATTGCATTAATTCTTCCTATCCAGGACAGACCACATCTTTCCCAGTTCTTTAGCTCTTCCGTTAGTTTTTTGAACATTGGAGGGTAATTATCTGAGAATAGTTTATCAACCTTAGCTGATAATTTAATTCCCAAATAAGGGATATTGTGTTGGTTCCACTCAAAGGGGAAATTATTTTGCAGTTGTACTAAAGTCTCAGAGGAGATAGAAATATTAAGAGCAGAGGACTTGTTAAGGTTCACTTCAAGACCTGATATGGAGCCGAACTCCCGAAGTATTTTAAGAAGATTAGGTGTGGATATCAAGGGTGACGTAAGGAACAACAACAAGTCATCTGCAAATAATGCACACTTATGTTCGTGGGAGCCACACATCACACCCCTAATGTCGGGGTGCGATCTGATGGCTATTGCTAGCGTCTCGATAGTGATCGCGAATATCAAAGGGGATAGGGGGCAACCCTGCCTAGTCCCCCTTCTGATCTCCAGGGTTTCGGAATAGTGTCCCAGCAAGCGAATTTGAGCCGAGGGGTTGGAGTATAAAGCGTGTAGCGTGCCCACAAAGTTAGTGCCGAAACCCCACCGAGCAAGAATCTCGAACATATAATTCCAGTTCACCGAGTCGAAAGCTTTCTGCAAGTCTATCGACAGTAGGTACCCCTCTTGTGCAGGGCCTTGGTCCCACCTCGACTGGAGATAATATCTATTGCCCTCCTAGTTTGGTCGGGCCACTGTCTCCCCGGGATAAACCCAACCTGGTCCTTATGTATATACTTGGAGATAAATCCTGAGAGCCTATTAGCATAGATTTTAGTTAATATTTTAAGGTCGTTGTTTATAAGGGAAATGGGCCTATAGTTGCTGATCTCTGTTGGATTTTTCCCCGGCTTCGGAATAACCGAAATAAAAGCTGCATTTAAGTGTGCATTGATTTCTCCCCCCTTCTGGAAAGAGTTATACATACGGGCCAGGTAAGGAGCGAGGGTGGAGGCAAATTTTTTATAATACACAACCGAGAAGCCATCAGGTCCCGGAGCAGTATTAGCTTTCAGATGTTTAATGGTCTCCTGGACTTCCTCTGGGGAGATGGGCTGTTCCATTTCTGCCATATGCTCACGAGACAATTTGGGGAGCGTAATATCCCTTAAAAAGTTCTCCAATTTGTGTGGAGCTATTGCATGAGGGGCCTTGTAGAGATGTGAGTAAAATTCTTGAAACAGTCCCAATATTTTGATAGGATTTTGGGAGAGCCCTCCCCCCCCTTATTTTAATCTTAGGGAATGTTACGTGCCTGGCTTTAGGGCTCAACTTGGTGGCTAGTTTCGAACCTATACGGTCCCTCTGATAGTAATATCTAGCCCCTGCCCACCTTAATTGTTTGTCCGCAATGGTAGTGAGTGCCAAATTAAGTTGGGTTCTTGCGTTTTCTAACTTAGTCAAAGAGTCAGAGTTTGGGCGCTTTTTGTGAGCTTTACTCAGAGAAGTAAAGTTCTCATTTAATTTGCGAATCTCCTCTCGTCGTTGGCGGATTAATTGGGATGAGATCTGTACTAGCTTCCCTCTTATTACAGTTTTATGAGCCGCCCAGAGGATGGAAGGAGATACCGTCCCATTGTCATTTGCCCCAAAGTACTCTGTTAGAGATTTTTCTATCAAAGTGCAGTGGACGGGATTTGATAATAGGGATTCATTAATGCGCCATTTACATGGCTTACTATTACTCGTAGAGAGACCCATAGTGAGGGTTACCGCCGAGTGGTCTGAGAGTGGCGTGTCTCGAATTTTGGCAGCCCTTGCTAAAGGGACTGTTTTAATGGATGTGAAGATGTGGTCTATCCTGGAGTAGGTATTGTGTGGGGCCGAAAAATGTGTGAAATCTTTAGAGTGAGGGTTTAATTCTCGCCAGATATCAACTAGACCTTGTTCGAATAGTGCTTGTGCTATCTTCAGGCTCTGTCTTGGAGGTCGTTTATTATGGGAAGTTGCCCTTTTACTTTTGTCAAGTGAGAGATCAAGTGGGACGTTCGTATCACCCCCCATGATCACTACACCTTGGAAGTGAGGAGAAAGAGTGTTCAATAAATGAACCATGAATTT
>BLSH010254914.1:1728369-1739180 GCA_018402905.1 Glandirana rugosa
ACAATAAAAGTGTCGTTTTCTATTAATCCCTGGGCCTTCCAGCAATGGAAGATCAGAGTCCGTGTTAACTACTTGTCCATAAATGCAAAGATAGCATAATACGTGGATTATTCCGTGTCTATTGTGTGGGGCCGAAAAATGTGTGAAATCTTTAGAGTGAGGGTTTAATTCTCGCCAGATATCAACTAGACCTTGTTCGAATAGTGCTTGTGCTATCTTCAGGCTCTGTCTTGGAGGTCGTTTATTATGGGAAGTTGCCCTTTTACTTTTGTCAAGTGAGAGATCAAGTGGGACGTTCGTATCACCCCCCATGATCACTACACCTTGGAAGTGAGGAGAAAGAGTGTTCAATAAATGAACCATGAATTTCTTCTGTGCCTTATTAGGTGCATAATACGATAGAAACGTAAATACCTGTTCATCAATTGTGCCTGAGACTAGAAGGTAACGACCTTCCGGGTCCCTAATTATCTTTTGCTGTGAAAATAACAGGTGTCTGTCGAAACAGATGGCCACTCCTTTTGATTTATTATGAGCATTTGCCAGATAGAATTGGGTATAGTTCTTATGGAGAAATGAGGGGTTGTAGGAGGTAGGGAAATGGGTCTCCTGCAAAAAAAGGACTTCGGCTTTTAAGGAATGATAGAAATTAAAACGTTTCCTGCGCTTGTTTGGTGAATTAAGGCCTTGGACATTGTGGGAGAGAATTTGTATGTTCGGGGTGGTGGTGTTAGAGCTATACATGGACCAGAGGGTAGATAAGCGCTTGACTAATAGATCTCACCTTAAAGTTAGAGTCCTGAAGAGGTCCCTGGGATTGCTTCCAAAGAGAGTTGGGTCGCCTGGGCGTGCGAGGCACCTCTACCTGAGAGGACCTATCTTGTTGCACCGACACATGGTTCCGGGTAAGTAGAGAAAAAGCGTAGAGAAGAAAGAAAAAGAAGCATAAGAATGTCGTATAAAATAGAGTAAATACAACTCCTACAATAGCTAATGATGAGCTGATTAAATGAAGCAGGGGATTCTCTAGACCTCCCCGCTTCAGGGGCGCTCGAGCGCATACTTCCCTCTTTAGGGGAAACACGACCCGGCACCGAGAGAATACAATGGTTCTCCCGAGGTCGGATGGAGGCGCATTGTGGCCGCCCCGGGGAAACCATCATTATTACCCAATATTCAGTCATGAAGCATGACACTATATAATGAATGAGCCCCATGTCCCGCAGCCCTCAGTCCCCGGGGGGGGAGGGAGGCCGCCCCCGCCCAAACCTGGCGGGGAGGCTCCCCCATCCCCCCCAGGGGACCACTGTCAAACTCCAGTAACCACCCCCACTAGTGCAAACATACAAACGTAGGGGGAAAACCAATCATGTTAAGCATTTTCCTGGTCATGACAGGAACTGGGCTGAACCTGTGGGAATAAACATGAAGTCCCGACTGCCCTCCGGACCCTGCAAAATGGGCAGTCCATAAAGGACAAAAAACAGTGTATTGTTAACTTTGTTCAAGCAGTTCTGAACACTATTTAAACAGTGAAATGTGTTAACGCTATCCGCTAATCCGCTCAGGAAAGAACCAACCCCCCTAAAGGAGGGAAGGGGGGACCCCCTTCAGGAGCCAAAAATATCCCACCTGAAAAATATAATAGAAAAAACAAAATAACAAAGAAGAAAAAAAAAACACAGAAAAAAGGAGGGGGAACCCCCAACAAAAACTCCCCCCAGTCAGGTGAAGAATGACTCGTTCACCCAGAGGAGTGTTTGGTAAAGTCAGAGTTCCAAGAGTTTAAACTCGGAGTAAAGAGATGAAATAATCAGACCAATTGGCCCCTGTAAGGGGAGACCGTCATGGAGGATGTGCTTCCTTGGATCTCTTCTTTTGTTGTTTTTTCCATACCGTGGTAAGGGGACTCTGTGGTGGAGGTCTTTTAGAGGACGTGGATGTACCTCTAGTGTGGGGAATGGGTGGCACTTCCTGAGAAATGAGACCAAGTTGCAGGAGAAGTTGTTCCCCATCGCTGAAGGATGAAAATCCATAGGCAATGTTCTTGTAGGAAAAGTTCAAGCGGAAGGGAAATGACCAACGATAGGAAATTTCTTTCTGTGTAAGAATTTGCAGTAAGGGTTTTAGAGAGCGTCTTTTCTGAACCGTATAGGGAGAAATGTCCGCGTATATTTGTATTGTATGACCTTGGATAGCAAGGATGTCTGCTGTGCGTGACCTTCTCATGATTTCCTCTTTTGTAGAATAGTGGTGTGGTTTTATAATGATGTTGCGTGGTAGGCCATCAGCTCGCGGGGGTTGTAGGGCCCTATGGGCTCTATCCAATTCCAGCTTGTTATCAGAGATTTCCGGAATCAAGTCTTTAATGAACGAATGTATAACAGGATGGATATCTTTAATGGACTCCAGCAAGCCTCGGATCCTAAAGTTGTACCTTCGATTTCTATTTTCAAGATCATCAAGTTTGGCTAGTGCATTCTCAAGTTGATCTTGCAGGTCTTGAATTCTGGAAGTGTTCTGATTAATTCTGCCAATCATTTGATCTGACTTTTTCTCTATAGTATCGATCCTGAGACCAAATTGTTGTAGATCCGCATGAATGGAATTAGTGATTTGGGTCGCAGTTTGCGAGAGGCCTCTGGATAAAAGCCTGGAAAAGGCCTGCATCATGGAAGGGAAATCAGTGGGTTCTGTCAGGTCCGGGATCTCTCCCAATCCAATGTCACTAGGCCCTCTTGACAAGTCACCTATCGATAATGGTGTGGCTTCCACCATTGTGCGGCCTAGCAGTGACAAGGTGTCCGTCGGGGATGCTAAGAAGTTATCAGGAGTACTCACTGCAGCTGGTCCCCTTGATTGCGGTGAGGGTTCCTGGAGCGAATGTGAGGCCTCCATCTCCTCCTCCGTGCCTCCCCATGCTGACTCCGTGTTATACCGCGTGGCGGACGCCATATTGTTGGTGCTGGGCTGATCTGTTGCGGCTTCCAGCTGGCTAGTCAGGGCTCTCCTCGCGCCACCTGAAGTCATCCGGGATAAAGCCCTGGTGTTCCCCTAAGGTCTGGTGGTGGTCGGGCGGCGTGACACGGGCTCACTGCGCTACGATGGCGTTGTATTCTCCGGGACGGTGCGGAGCTCCGGGACTACGCGTCCATCTTGGTGGAGTCCGTGCATGCGCCTTATTACGTACAATTTAATACCCACTGCTTTGGCTTTTTAGAAGTCCTTGTATGTTCCACTGCCTTCTCCCATCCTTATCCAATTACCAGTTACAGCAGCTCTCATTTTATCTACCTTATTGTGTTAGAGCTGTAGGTCTCACCAAGTCCCACTGGTTCCTCTCCTTCCAATTTCAACACGCACCATGTTTTTTTCTCACAGCTTTGTAGAATTTAAAATTCTAGCATGACCCATTGGTGGGTGTCCTGTATGAATGTAGAACTTATCTGACTGATATAACTCCTATCTTTGTTGAACTGCAATATCTTACTGGTATGATTCTTGTCTGCAGAGAAGTCCCACTATACCTTACCAGTGTCTTTTGTATGTATCTAGAACATAAAGCTCAACTTCAATAACTAATCACTGAGAAAATGCAGATAAGGGAGATTTTTACCTGTAAAAGTATTTTTATTGCTGTCCAACCAGTTCTGAAGTGTACACAACAGCATCCTTTAGCACAGCCACCGCTATAGTTAAAGATTGTAGACTTGATATAGTGGTGTCCTCTTTTCACCCCCAGCCTGCTGACTGGATAATAAAAGAACAGCAGCAGACTCATAAATTAATTTGTCTGCTCACTCTGCTTTGTCCTCCTTTTAGCATGTTCCTAATCAGCACCTATGCATGTAACACACATGATTGGTCTTCAGTCCTGACCCTCCTTCTCACAGTCTGAGTGCTGCTGTATAGGAGATTGCAAGAGTTTGATTTCAAGTCAAATTGCTGTCCTTATACTAAATGCATTTCAAAATACATTCAATAATTTACAAATCAATATCTAGTTGCATTCATTTGTGCTTTTTACCCTATGTCCACCAGGATCTCAGCTTTAAACCCCATTAAATTACAAAGACATGTCTCCTGTTTGGTATACAAGTTCCAAATAGCATCTCTTCTGTCTCTGTAAAGCTTCAAGTCCCAGTATAAATGTCCACTTCCCATGCTAATAGACACATCATAACACCCCAGGACTGATAAAAACAATAACACACAAACTATTCCCATCCTATTAGATTGTGAGCTCTTAAGGGCAGGGCTCTCTTAAACTTTTTTTTATTTTATTGTATTGTAACTGTACTGTCTCCCTTTGAATAGCAAAGCACTGCACAAACTGTTGGCTCTAAATAAATCATGTATAATAATAATTATAATATAATAACTATTTAGATTTGGTCAATGGTTTCCCAGCCTGTGATTGACCTGTGCAGGAATAGCAACCCACCGTTGAGGCCATGCCTGTACACATCATAGACAGCACCTTCTACCTTGTGCAGTATAGTAAAACCTGGTTTATGGTATTGATCCTATCTTTGCCTATCGGCATCTTTCTTTAAAGGCGACTGCAGAAGACTGATAAAGATAATGTAACATTTTTCTTAATATATCCATTTAAAATAGGCTGTTTATATCTGTCTACACTTCTGCTTTTAACCACTTCAGCCCCAGAAGGATTTCACACTTTAGGACCAGAGCACTTTTTGCGATTCGGCGCTGCGTCGCTTTAACTGACAATTGCGCGGTTGTGCGACATTGTACTCAAACAAAATTTGCGTCCTTTTTTTCCCACAAATAGAGCTTTCTTTTGGTGGTATTTGATCACCGCTGCGTCTTTTCCGATTGCCGCTATAAACAAAAGAAGAGCGACAATTTTGCAAAAAAACCCAAATTTCTTACTTTTTGCTAAAATACAAATCCAAAAAAAACCCCAAAAAATACAAAAAAACATTTTTTTCATCAGTTTTGGCCGATTTATATTCTTGCTCATATTTACGATAAAAAAAATCGCAATCGGCGTTTATTGATTGGTTTGCGCAAAAGTGGTCGCGTTTACGGATGATGAGAATTCATTTTTGGGGTTTTTATTTTTTTTAAATTTTTTACAAGTAATGGAGGCGATCTGCGATTTTTAGCGGTACTGCGATATTGGGGCGGACATTTCAGAGCATTTTGACACTTTTTTGGGACCATTGGCATTTATACAGCGATCAGTGTTATAAAAATGCACTGATTACTGTGTAAATGCCATTGGCAGTGAAGGGGTTAACCTGCAGGGGGCGCTCTAAGGGTTAACTGTGTTCCCTGGGCGAGTTCTAACTGTGTGTGGGCTGCCCTAGCTGGGGAAGGGAAGTGATCACAGCTTCCATGTAGAGGAAGGCTGTGATCACAGCCCTTCCCCCTCTCACAGAACGGAGGTCTGTGTTTACTTACACGGACCTCCGTTCTTTCAGTGTGGGGGGGGGCATCGCGGGTAGCCGGCGGCGATCGAGTCCGCGGCACCCGCTCCCTGGCCCTCCCCGAACACAGTGAGCGCGCGGGCATGCCTCCGGCGGCACGCGCACGCTCACAGTACTCGATCTCGCAGCCGCCGTCATACGACGGCGGTATGTGATATCGAACCACTTTGTCCCCGTCAACCTGCGGTTGGCGGTCGGCAAGTGGTTAAGTAGAACTAAAGCCATAAATAGAGTATGGGAGGGTTACAACAGTATTAAACCCAAAAGCAAAAATGATTTGATGTGATGACTGCATTAGTTTCCTTTTGAAGGCTTTCTTTCTTTTATTTGTAGCTGGTGAACCAGCCAGCAAGTCTGTTGTTTTTCAAAAGCCCAAGCTCTCCAGCAAAATGTATCACTTTACAGGGTTGAGACAAACCACTGAACACTGGCAGGGGTGATTAAAATGATCAGCTTTTATTTATTCATGCAAAACCTTTATCCCAAAAAGAAAAAAACTGTTTGCTGTAACTGATTATAATGTGTGAACTGGAGTTTGGCTTCAATTTGTTAGTGCATCTAAATCTGCTAATACATTTAACTCTCCCCTCCACCCAGACTGATAATGCTGCTGTCTGTTGTGTCACTGCCCCTTGTGCTCATCCATCAACAGTTGTGTCTCACTAATACAGGAGTTACTGACCCGATCACCAGGAGAAAACAGAGGGGATAAAAGGCAAAGAAAAGGAAACTGATGCAGCCAGCACATCTAATGATTAGTAAGCTGCAATATATTACATGTTGTAAAGCGCTGCACAAACTGTTGGAGCTATATAAATCCTGTATAATAATAATAATAATTTTTGGTTTTGGGGTTAATACCACTTTAAAACCCCATGTCATTCCTTTGCCATCTGTGTCCCAATTGGAAGAGTCCCCTTCAGTTTAGCCTTTCTAGGGACCTGTTCACTAACCAACGGATAGTGAGGCATGGATCACTCATGTAATGTGTTCCAACTAGGGGGAAACCAATAGCAATCATGAACATGGAAAAAAGCTCTGTGCTTTGAAACCATTAGTCATATACACTCACTGACCACTTTATTAGGTACACCTTGCTAGTACTTGGTTGGACCCTTTTATGTATTTAAAATGTATTTGCACCATAGACATGGACAGGCATTACAGGACTTGTTTACTCAATGCAATACACACATACAGGATACAGGAACAGGAAAAAGG
Organism: Glandirana rugosa; assembly: GCA_018402905.1. Lineage (NCBI taxonomy): Eukaryota > Metazoa > Chordata > Amphibia > Anura > Ranidae > Glandirana > Glandirana rugosa. Next base: position 1,735,047 of record BLSH010254914.1, read on the forward strand.
GAAACAATATATGTCTAAAGATATATAGCTCTACCAAGAACAATAGAGAAGTGAACATATGTTACAATACTTCCCCCTACTGGATGGAGAACAGTACAACACCCTAAATACATAACAGACCCCCTTTTGCCTCCAGAACTGCCTTAATTCTTTGTGACATAGATTCAACAACGTGTTGGAAGCATTCCTCAGAAATGTTGGTCCATATTGACATGATAGCATCACGCAGTTGCTGCAGACTTGTCGGCTGCACATCCATGATGCAAATCTCCTGTTCCACCACATCCCAAAGTTGCTCTATTAGATTGAGATCTGGTGACTGTGGAGGCCATTGGAGTACAGTGATCTCATTGTCATGTTCAAGAAACCAGTGGTGAGATGATTTGAGGTTTGTGATATGGTGCATCATCCTGCTGGAAGTAGCCATCAGAAGATGGGTACACTGTAGTCATAAAGGGATGGGCATAGTCAGCAACGATATTCAGGTAGGCCGTGGTGTTTAAACAATGCTCAATTGGTATTAAGGGGCACAAAGTGTGCCAAGAAAATATCCCCCATACCATTACACCACCACCACCAGCCTAATCTGTTGATACAAGGTAGGAGGGATCCATGCCTTCATGTTGTTTATGCCAAATTCTGACCCTACCATCTGAATGTGGCAGCTGAAATCGAGACTTATCAGACCAGGCAACGTTTTTCCAATCTTCTGAGCCTGTGCAAATTGTAGCCTTAATTTCCTGTTCTTAGCTGACAGGAGTGGCACCCGGTGTGGTCTTCTGCTGCTGTAGCCCATCTGCTTCAAGGTTTGATGTGTTGTGCATTCAGAGATGGTATTCTGTATACTTGGTTGTAACTAGTGGTTATTTAAGTTACTGTGGCCTTTCTATCATCTCAAACCAGTCTGCACCATTCTCCTCTGACCAGTGGCTAGTGAGTGTATGTAGTAACAATAACAAAGTTTAATGATGAACTGCAGCAGAAATTTAATTCCATATATAAATAGTTATTTTGTCATCTTTACACAGTATCTCCATGATATTCCAAGCAGTCATCTAGCCGCTGAATCCCTACTTGAATCCAGCATGACATGGCCTCATTCTCCTCTATATTGGTTTCATAAGACCGGTGGCTGCTATGCCTACTCTGTTTGCCAATCTTGTGATTTCCCCATTGTAGTTCCATTGTAAGTGAAGAGGCAGTATAATTGTGTCACCACTCCCGGTCTGACTTACACATTTACATTGCGTCATTTGATTGATAGACTTCCTCCTGGTCTGTCACACCCATCCACAATGAGAACTACAATTTAACTACCCACAATCATGTCCACAATTGTATCCATTGAGAACTGTAGTTTGTTCCAGCAGCACCACACAGTCAGTGGTAGGGATGAATAGCTGCATATATGAATAAATAAGATGATATAATGGATAACAAATGGGTGCCTTTCTAACAGTGGCGGCTGGTGCTCAATATTTGGGTGGGGCGGTAAACAAACCCCCCCTCACTCGCACCGCTGCCAACCCCACCCCACCTGCCACCCGCATACCCCAGGTGACAGACGGGAAGGCGGCCTTACCTTAGGAGATGAGGAGTGGGGTAGGGCTGCTGCTCCTCGCTCCTGTTGAGGGAAGAGCCAGGACTTCTCCCAGCCAAACAGACAGGCTTTCCCCCTTGCACATACAGACAGGCTTCTCCTCCCAGCTGAACAGGAAGTTGGTCCAGAAACCCCCTGGCCAATTAGGTCTCAAGACCCTCTTCCTGATTGGCAGAGAGGAGAAGTAGGAAGACATTAGCGAATATTAATTTCCTAATGTCACACAAGTGGTTGGGCTTGGGGCGCAGTGCTCTACGCTCCGAGCCCACCCTTTTGAAGCCAATTAAAGTCTCAGGCTGTAATCATGTGCGTCAAAAAAAAAACCCACATAGAAATCCATGTGTCCGATGCCCTGCATGTAAAATAGGGTCCGGGCGCATGGATTAGGGGGGCGGCACCCATGCACCCCTAATGGACAGGCCGCCACTACTTTATAATAAACTAGGGATTTCAAAAAAATGTACTAGGTAGCAGGAAGTATTGGTTACACTTCATCAGTTCAGCTTTGAGAGTAATGAAGTGTAGGTTGAGGGCCCACGCACTACCTGGGAGCAGAGGAGACCACCTACAGTTTGGGAAACAAAGTAAAATATGGGTATTTCAATGTATTCCTCATCTCCTAGACCAGGGATATGCAATTAGCGGACCTCCAGCTGTTGCAGAACTACAAGTCCCATGAGGCTTAGCAACCATAAGCATGACACCCAGAGGCAGAGGCATGATGGGACTTGTAGTTTTGCAACAGCTGGAGGTCCACTAATTGCATATCCCTGTCCTAGACTAAAAAAGCTCTACGAGGCGTGTGTGGGGGAAGGGGAACTGCATGATAATTTTTATTGCTGTCTGGAGTTCACCTTTAATTGAATCTGCACAAAAGAAAAATATAAAATTGAGTAATAGAAAGCAACAAGAGTGAGTGAGAAATGAATAATAATAATAATAATAATAAATACTTTATTGTCATTGCAACGCAAATTACAATGAAATTCTATAAAAGCTCCACACATATGTAAACAACCTCAACATATACATATATAGACAATTTTACCCCCATATAAAAAAGACCTAAAAAAAAACTCCCCGCTACAGCAGCAATCCAAGTTACCTACGGTTAAATACTATTTTTCAAAAATTACCATTTAGGGCTTTGATAGCTCTTGGAAAAAAACTTTCCTTAAAGTGGAGTCCCACCCAGAAAACTTTTTTTACATCAAGTCCTTTGCCTATATAGACTTACTTAGAAGGAAAAAAAATTATACTCACCCTAAGTCGCTTGTTGCTAGGTGGTCTCTGTAATCTGCCCCATTTAGGTCCTAGGCTCTTCTCCTCACTTCCTGCTTCGCCTGGCCTCCTGGGAGATGTGACTCATCATTTCCCAGAAGTCAGTGGGCTTCCCTACACTGTAAAATCATGTTATTTCCAGACAGGAAATGACGCAATTGAAGGCGGACCGAGATCGAGGAGTGCATGTTGGTTAGTGGGTAACTAACCGCTTCATTTAGGAAGAGATGCCAGGAGACTACAGATGGACTTTAGATGTCCTCACCTAAAATGGAAAAGTCCAGCAGTGAGAGAAACAAAATTGTGAGTAAATAATATGGGTAATTACTAGTCGGTTTGAAAGTAAGGAAACAAAAGGTTACATCTATTTAGTATTATAAGAGTGGGTGCCAAAAAAAAAAAAAAAAATTTCAGGGTGGAACTCCGCTTTAAATCTGTTTGTCCTCACCTTTATATTTCTGAACCTCCTGCCATCAAAAAGATAATTTCCAGGGTGGGACAGGTCCCTCACTATTTTGCCTGCCTTATTTACACAACAGGACTTGTAAATTTCGTTCAGAGAAGCTAGTCTGCATCCCATGATCTTCTGTGCAGCATTTATTATTTTCTGAAGGGAAGTTTTTTCTGCTAGTGTGCAGTGGGGATACCAAGCTAAAATGCAGTATGTCAGCACATTGTCAATAGAGGAATAATAGAAGGACTCCAAGATGTGTTTCCCTAGGCCATTTTTCCTAAGAAGTCTTAGAAAATAGAAACGTTGCTGATGGCCCACGACGACCAATCCAGTTGAATGGCCCCCAAGGTCTCCCGATCTGACCCCCTTAGACTTTTTTTTTTTTTTTAGGTTTAAAAGATTTTATTGAAGGTTATAACAGGTACAACAAGTCATGTATAGCAATGGAATCACGCTACATGCATAGAGTTTACAACATGTATACAGATAACAATTAGAGCAAAACCTGAGTAGTATAAGGTAGTTAGCATAAAGTGGAAGGATACCTTCGGTGGTGCATAGTAACAATGGACTAGATCGGCTGCTAGGTCTTCGTATTAGATTACAAAAGAGCCATGTCCAGGGGCACCCCACTGGGTACACACTGTGCCGACAGGGCAGGGCTCCTTTCCTGTAGCATACCGCTAGGCCTATTGGAAAGGTCAGTTTGTCTGATACATAGGGGTGAAGGTTTATCTCTAGCGGAAAATAACTACCAACCGCTATTATTAGAGCTGCCTATGGGGCATTTGCCTAGGTG
>BLSH010254914.1:1744327-1757159 GCA_018402905.1 Glandirana rugosa
AAAGTGTTCTTTTTGTTACCACACGAACCAAAATTGTATTGCAATAAGAAAGTACTCAATAAATGTTCAAAGACTGGTGAATATTTTACACAAGTTACACGACGGGTAACACAACCTAACAGTTACGTTGGGAGAAGAGGGTGAGAAGTGTGTGACTATCGTTGTGGCGTCCTCTTTACGATCGTGTCCGAAGGTCATAGGTATCAAAGTCCACGACGTGTAGAGCATAGAAGTGTCGTATCTGTTAACGGAAGTCTACTGGGGTTTCTATTTTCAGATTCCCCCAGCCCCCGCGTACGCGCTTCGGCTGGTGAGGGAATATTGAGGACTTGCTGGCTGTTTGTCCGCTGGAGAAGTCCGCTCAGGACCGGAGCCTTATGCTAGCACGTCCGCTCGCATCGGCTTCGCGCATGCGCCCCCGACCCCCTTAGACTTTTATCTTTGGGGTCATCTGAAGGCAATTGTCTATGCTGTGAAGATACGAGATGTGCAGCACCTGAAACTATGGATACTGGAAGCCTGTGCTAGCATTTCTCCTGCGGTGTTGCTATCAGTGTGTGAAGAGTGGGAGAAGAGGGTTGCATTGACAATCCAACACAATGGGCAGCACATTGAACACATTTTATAAGTGGTCAGAAACTTGTAAATAACTCATGAAAGAATAACGTTATGTTAAAACCAAGCACACCATTGTTTTTCTTGTGAAATTCCCAATAAGTTTGATGTGTCACATGACCCTCTTCCTATTGAAAAAACAAAAGTTGCATTCAGAATGGCCGACATGGTCACCACCACTCTTGAAAAGTTTCCCCCCTCACATATATTAACGTGCCACAAACAGGAAGTTAATATCACCAACCATTCCCATTTTATTAAGGTGTATCCATATAAATGGCTCACCCTGTATATTAGTAAAAACCCCTGCAAGTTGGTGGGCACAGGCCTTAACAACCTTCCCTGGAACCCATCTGGATCCGCTGATTTCCTAATGTTAACAGACTTAAATGCCTGAGGCACCTCATGTTCTTGTACCCCAGGTACAGCATCTCCTATGCTTGGGGTGCTGCTTCCTTAACCTCTTGCCGACCGCCGATCGGCATCTGACGGCAACAAGGTGGCGCTCCTGCGAGATCACGCCCAGTGAGCGTGCGCGCCCCGCCGGAGGCGCCCGCGCGCTCACTGTGTCCGGGGAGGGCCAGGGAGCAGGTACGGCAGAGTCGATCTCTGCCGGCCACCCGCGATGCCCCCCCCCGGAGTGAAAGAACGGAGGTCCGTGTAAGTAAACACGGACCTCCGTTCTGTGAGAGGGGGAAGTGCTGTGATCACAGCCTTCCTCTACACGAAAGGTGTGATCACTTCCCTTCCCCAGCTAGGGCAGTCCCCCCACAGTTAGAACACGCCCAGGGAACACAGTTAACCCTTAGAGCGCCCCCTGCAAGTTAACCCCTTCACTGCCAATGGCATTTACACAGTAATCAGTGCATTTTTATAGCACTGATCGCTGTATAAATGCCAATGGTCCCAAAAAAGGGTCAAAATGGTCCGACATGTCCGCTGAAATATCGCAGTACCGCTAAAAATCACAGATCGCCGCCATTACTAGTAAAAAATAAAAAAAAATAAAAACCCCAGAAATGAATTCTCATCATCCGTAAACGCGACCACTTTTGCGCAAACCAATCAATAAACGCTGATTGCGATTTTTTTTATCGCAAATATGAGGAAGAATATAAATTGGCCAAAACCAATGAAAAAAATGTTTTTTTATATTTTTTTTTATGGATTTGTATTTTAGCAAAAAGTAAGACATTTGTGTTTTTTTGCAAAATTGGCGCTCTTCTTTTGTTTATAGCGGCGATCAGAAATGACGCAGCGGTGATCAAATACCACCAAAAGAAAGCTCTATTTGTGGGAAAAAAAGGACGCAAATTTCGTTTGGGTACAACGTCGCACGACCGCGCAATTTTCAGTTAAAGCGACGCAGTGCCGAATCGCAAAAAGGGCTCCGGTCCTAAAGGGGGAAATCCTTCCGGGGCTGAAGTGGTTAAAACGTGAGCAAAAGATGTTTAATTCCTCAGTCAATTGGATATTAAGATTTGCACCCTATTGAGAGTTCTCTCTGTGATTTAGGATGTGCTGTATCCCCTTCCAACCTCCCCGTAGATCGTTCCCTCTAAAGTATTCTTCAATTTTATTTTTATAAACTAATTTGGCCTCTTTTATGCCCTTCTTTAGATTCGCTCTAGCAACACTATACTTAGCCTTAGCCCCATTCTTAAAGGCACTATCCTATTGTCTCAAAAGACAACATACTCTCTTGGTCATCCAAGGCTTCTGATTAGGAAAAACCTTAATTACATGTAAAGATGCAAACATTTTGAGTTCCGTCAGCCATAGCTAACACAACTAACCTTAGTAGAGGAAAGGTCATGTCAGCAAGTAATGAGTCATATAAAGACTAGTGATGAGATTTGAATTTGCCCAGTGATGAATTTCTAGAATTTTATTTTCCTGAAATGGTTGCGAGAAGGATAACCCCACCCCTCACTGTAAAAGGGTGGTCTGAGCACAACCATAGTGTCAATGTGTATGAGCTGCAGTAGGGAGAGGATAGAAAAAAGATCACTGATTATACAGAGGAATAGTGGGATCAATTATCTAATTGTACGATATTTCTGTGAATTGCAGCGATGGCATAAATTCTGTTGTGTGCCCCCCACCACCATATTAACAGGTCTTTATTTAAAAGGGAACTCCACCCTAACACTTAAATTCTCCCCTGCAATCATTAATGTGAGCTAAGTTCAGCCTTATGCCTCAAAATGAAAAAATCCCAATTTTTCTACCTTTATTTTGCAGTATCCAGTGCCATCACATGACTTCAATTCTACTTCCTTTTGAATGTAAAAGCAGCCAGTGGGTGTGGTTACTGAAAGCTAGTGACATCACTTCCAGGGAGGGGCCCTATTCCTGTGTAGCCAGTGGGCGTATACAGGATGGAAGGCTCTGATCATAGGTTCCTGCCCAGTGTTCTCTCATCAGTAAGGATGCATTGTACATCTTAATTCATGAGAAAATTAAGAAATAAAAGAAGACCCATCCACACAGGACCTGGGGGGGAGGGGGTGCTGGGTACTGCACCTATACAGTATAGCTGTGCTGGGTTTTGAATGTGTTGCAGAGTATGATTGCTGGGTGCAGCGGAGTCCATTCAGATCAGACGTTGTGGAGTAACAGGAAATGGCTTCTTTATTGGAACATAACCACAACAGCAAAGATGTCACCTCACATGGTGACAAACACAGACAAGAAAAAGAAACCAACAAGTACAGCATAATGTACAGGAAATACAACATATCAGAAAAGAAATGCATAGCATATCACTGAGCATTAGTGACATCTAGTGTCCTAATTGTGAACTGCAGTCAATAGGCTAAGCTGAAAGTTGTTGTATCTCCAACACCCCTTCTCAACAGCTAAAGGCTTAGTCTGTTAAACCCATTTTCTTTGTAAGCCTTGAGTGTCTTTCAGTGGTTAGGGACTTTGTAAGGATATCTGCTGTCATATCCTCGGTTGGGCAATAAAGTAACTCAAGAAGACCTTGCTCTTGAAGATCCCTAAGAAAGTGGAACATCAATGTGCTTGGTCCTTGAATTAACTCCTTCCATGTGTGCAAGTACAAGGCATCCTTGATTGTCCTCATAGATTTCTGTTGGTCCCGACTGTGGTTGACCCAAGTCTGTTAATAGCTGTCTCAGCCATACAACTTCTTGGCTTGCCTGCGCTGCTGCAACGTATTCTGCTTCAGTAGACGACAGTGTAACGGAGAGTTGCTTTTTACTAGTCCAACTGATGGCACTTCCTGACAGAAAAAATAAGTAGCCAATGGTAGATTTTCTGTCTCTGGTGTCTCCTGCCCAGTCAGCATCCACATATCCTATTAAGGTACTTTCATCACTTGCTGGTAACTTTACCTTGTAGTGCGAGGTCCCTAAGATAGCGAATGACTTGCTTTACAGCATTCCAGTCCTTTTGACTTGGCATCGAAACCTTTCTGCTTAGAATTCCAACAGTTGCTGCAATGTCTGGCCTTGTAGCAGTGGTAAGGTACAACAATTTCCCTATTGCTTTCCTGTATTGAGTATTAGCAGGTAATGGGTTATCTTGGCAATTCATCTCCTTTAGGTAGTTGGTTTCCATGGGAGACTTTACTGGTTTGGCGTCTTCCATTCCAAATGTTTCAATTATTTCTTGTATTTTATGTGTTTGGTTCAGGAGGAAGCTGCCATCTTCCTCTCTCTCTATCTGGATGCCGAGGTAATTATTTATGTTACCAAGGTCTTTGGTGTCAAATTGCTGATTTAGCTTTTCCAGTATTTCTGCTTCATCCCTTTCTTGCTCGAAGCAAATCAGGATATCGTCCACATAAATAAGCATATAGACCCATCTGTTTGCCAATTTCTTTGTGTATAAGCAAGGGTCTGCTTTGCTCCTTAGAAAGTTTTGATGTGTAAGCACTTCATTTATTTTTATATTCCACGCTCTGGCTGCTTGCTTTAAACCATATAGACTTCTGCGAAGTTTACACACTAAGTCTGGCCTTTGTTCATCTTTGAACCCTGGCGGCTGTTCCATGTAAATTTCTTCTGTTAACTCGCTATGTAGAAACGCAGTTTTCACATCAAAATGTTTCACTTGCATTTTCCTTGTGACGGCTACTGTCAGTAGAGTCCGTATTGTAGTGTGCTTTACTACTGGTGCAAACGTCTCATCATAGTCCTCTCCGTATTTTTGAGAATAACCCTTGGCTACTAGTCTTGCTTTGTATTGTTCAATTGTGCCATCTGCATTGTATTTCACTTTAAAAGTCCATTTACAGCCTTTGGCTTTCCTTCCAGAGGGTGGTTCTGTAAGTTTCCATGTTTTAGTGTCATGCATGGATTTTATCTCTTTCTCAGCAGCCTTTATCCATTTACTTGCTTCTTGTTCTGAAAGCTGAGATATGTCTACCCAGGTTGCAGGTTCGTTGATACTGGCAGTACTTGCTTTGTATGAGAAACGTACAGGTGGTTTACCTTTGTTTTCTCTTGTTGAATGTCTCGGTTTTGTGTCTGAGCCTTCTTGTGTCTGCTCTTCAGTACTGATAGAGTCTGCACTCACTTCAACTGTTTGTTCAGAAGTTACAGAGATGGGCTGGTCAATGTCATTTTTCTCTTCTGTTCTTGCTTCTACTGTTGTCATTACATTGTCTCTTAAATATTCAACAAAAGTTATGCTGTTGCTAATGGTAACCTTGTTTGTTTTGGGATTTAGGATTCTGTAACCCTTGACATTGTCCCTGTATCCAACGAAGATACCTTCAAATGCTCTGTTTTGGAGCTTGGTGCGTTTTTCTTCAGGTATGTAGATGAATGCTTTGCATCCAAAAACTCTTAGGTGTTTTACACTTGGCTTCTCATTGTGCCATAGTTCATATGGAGTTTGCTCCACTGTTCTGGAAAGAAGTCTGTTCTGCAATTATGTAGCTGTCATAGCTGCCTCACCCCAGTATTTTTGTGGTAGTCCAGAGTCTGTCAGTATACATCTGATCATTTCAGTCAGAGTTCTGTTCTTTCTTTCAGCTACTCCATTTTGTTCTGGTGTGTATGGGACTGTCTTTTGTATTCCCTTCTGCTTTAAGTACTCTTGTATCTTACATCCTGTGAATTCACCTCCATTATCGCTCCGTAGTATGAGAGGCTTCCTCTGAAACTTGTTACTGGTCTTTTTTATATAGTCTTGTAATTTATCAAAAACTTCACTCTTGTGTTGCGTTAGGTAGGTGACTGTGTATCTTGAATAGTCGTCTATGAATGTCACTATGTACCTGTTGCCTCCAGGTGTAGGTGGGTTTAGGGGACCACACACATCACTGTGAACTAAATCAAGTGGTCTTGAAGTTCTCTTCTGACTGACTTTGGGAAGTGTTGCTCTTGTAGCTTTGGATTTGATGCAACATTCACACTTAACAGTAACTGGACAAGGGGATATTGTTAGATCCCTTGTCAGATTCCTCCTCTGTAGTTCCTTTATGCATTCTGGGTGTCTGTGACCTAGATGTCTGTGCCATATATGTATACAGTCATTGTGCTTGTGTGTACATAGTCTCACCTTTTCCTTCACTGTGTCGAGGTGATATAGATGATCATCCAGCTTGGCACTTGCTATTGTCTGTTTGCCGTTTAAAATAGAACACTTGTCATCTTGGAATTTTACAGTGAGTCCTCTGGCTGTTAGACACTTCACAGATAAGAGTCCTCCTTCTAGATTAGGAACATAAAGCACAACTTTCACTGGTATGGCTAAATTGTGTCCCGCATCATCAGGGCATACAAGGGTTCCATGCCCATATCCTTCTGCATGTATTTTGCTTCCATCTGCAAGATAAATAGCTTCTTTGTTGTTTAGATCAAGTTCTGTGAAAAAACTTCTATCACTCGTCACGTGACTGGTTGCCCCCCGAATCGATGCACCGGCCTTGACATTTATGGTTGCCTGTTGCTTTAAATGTGGCATTCCAGGTTCCTTCCCATGGATCATTGATTGTGGCTTTGACTTTTTTTTTGGCATAAGAGGGATGCTGTCTCATTTGCTCTGCTTTCCATATAGTACAGTCTTTCTTTATGTGTCCCTGTTTGTGGCATCTGAAACACACTCTGGTCTCTTTCCTGTGTAACCTTGCGTCTGTAGCTTTAAGAGCGGTTGTGGTGTCGGTTTCTGTGGAGTCATGCACTAATTCTTTTCTTCTCTGATACTCATCTATGAGCCTGGTTTTTACAAATCCTAGCGTCAGATCCGTCTCAGGTCGTGTCTCCAGTGCATTGATCAGTGCAGTATATGTATCGGGCAAACTGCATAACAACATGGCTGCAGTGTGACTGTCTGTTATATTCTCCCCGATTGATCTGAGTTGCTCAATCATTTCCAGCATTGCGTTTATATGCTCCTGCATGTCCTGTTCTCTGCTAAGTCTCATTTTATAAAGTTTCCGCAGCAGAAACAGCTTGCTGTTTAAACTGGATCTTTCATGCAGTCTTTTCAGTACATCCCACATGCCTTTCGCTGTGTCCTCATGGCGTATATGAATGAGCTGATCATCCTCCACTAGTAAGCTTATGGTGGCCCGTGCCTGTCTGTTTTTCTTGTCCCAGTCCTGATTATTATCCTGTGGCCTCTCTGTGGTGGTAACCTCCCACAAGTCATCTCTAGATAATAGCATTTCCACTTTAAACTTCCATAGCTGATAATTGTCATTGTTTAGCTTGGCCACTGAGAGTTTAAGCTCTGAGTTTCCGGCCATTTTTCCCTCCTTTATATGTGAACAGTCTTACTTGTCTATAGGAGATGTCACTGGAAAACTTCCTTATATCAATCTCCGCATCAACCACACTGTCTCCCGTTCGAGGCTTTGTTCTGCCTGGGCCGCACCTGGTCATAAGACTTTATCCAGGATCTGGGCCCATAACCTGTTGCAGAGTATGATTGCTGGGTGCAGCAGAGTCGATTCAGATCAGACGTTGTGGAGTAACAGGAAATGGCTTCTTTATTGGAACATGACCACAACAGCAAAGATGTCACTTCACATGGTGACAAACACAGACAGGAAAAAGAAACCAACAAGTACAGCAGAATGTACTGGAAATACAACATATCATAAAAGAAATGCATAGCATATCACTGAGCATTAGCAACATCTAGTGTCCTAATTGTGAACTGCAGTCAATAGGCTAAGCTGAAAGTTGTTGTATCTCCAACAGAATAAGGACTATCATAGGAGAAGAAGTGATCTGGACACATGGGGAAGTGTCAGTGTAGCTGGAAGTACTCTGGGGTCTCAGCTCACAGTCTACAATGATCACTATACACTAACAGTACAGGCAACCACACTAAGGCTCTGTTTACACTAGTATGACTTGTCATGTGACTTTGGATACATAAAGTTGCATGACAAGTCACAGCCAATTGATTTCAATGGTACCTGTTCCCGTCTATGCAACTTTGAAAATCAGCAACTTTGAAAAGGTACTTGCACTACTTTGATGCAACTTTTGATGCTACTTTGATCCAGAGAGTATAAAGTTGGATCAAAGCTGCACTCAAAGTCGCATCAAAGTCACACTCTAAATTAGGGGTCTTCAAACTATGGCCCTCCAGTTGTTCAGGATCTACAATTCCCATCATGCCTAGTCATGTCTGTGAATGTCCGAGTTTTACTATGCTTCATGGGATGTGTAGTTCCAGAACAGCTGGAGGGCCGTAGTTTGAAGATCCCTGCTCTAAATCATGCAGCTTTGGGGTCTCAATAGTGGAGACGTACACTATGGCTCCGTTTCCATTAGTGAGACTTGTCATGCGACTTTGGATACAAAGTCGCTTGACAAGTCACAGCCCATTGATTTCAATGGCACCCGTTCCCATCTATGCAACTTTGAAAGAAAGCGACTTTGAAAAGGTATCTGCACTACTTTGATGCAACTTTTGATACGACTTTGATCCAGAGAGTGTAAAGTTGGATCAAAGCTGCACTCAAAGTTGCATCAAAGTCACACTCTAGCCTTAGGCTACGTTTCCACTAGTGCAACTCCAAAGCTGTGTGATGTACAGTGCGACTTTGAGTAATGCTTTGATCCAACTTTACACTATGCCGCATCAAAAGTTGCATCAAAGCAATGCAGGCACCTTTTCAAAGTCGCATAAATGGGAATGTTTGTCATTGAAATCAATGGGCTGTGACTTGTCATGCAACTTTATGTGTCCAAGGTCGCATGACAAGTTGAATTAGTGGAAACGGAGCCTTAAACTCATTACTCACATGTAATGAGCAATAGAAATCTATCTGTATCCTTCCAAACTTTCAAAAATGTTCCTTTGTACCCCATTTCTTTCATATTTCTTCCCCAACTCCCTCCGCCGCTCACAGCAGCTGAGCGTATACCACACCATGCACACAGTGCCATCACAGTGCCCATCATAGTGCCACACCACGCACACAGTGCCCATCACAGTGCCTCACCATGCACACAGTGCCCATCACAGTGCCACACCATGCACAATGTGCTATCACAGTGCCCATCACAGTGCCATACCATGCACACAGTGCCATCACATTGCCACACCATGCACACAGTGCCCATTACAGTGCCACACCATGCACACAGTGCCATTACAGTGTCATCACAGTGCCACACCATGCACACAGTACCATCACAGTGCCCATTACAGTGCCACACCATGCACACAGTGCCATTACAGTGTCATCACAGTGGCACACCATGCACACAGTGCCATCACAATGCCCATCACAGTGGCACACCATGCACACAGTGCCATCACAGCGCCCATCACAGTGTCACACCATGCACACAGTGCCTATCACAGTGCCACACCATGCACACAGTGCCATCACAGTGCCCATCACAGTGTCACACCATGCACATAGTGCCATGACAGTAGCCATCACAGTGTCATCACAGTGCCATCACAGTTTCATTCAGAAACAACCATGTGGTTTTACACTGTAGAAAATCTGCACCATGCTGCATTGTAATCTATCTTATAGTTTCTAACATACATAACATACTTCCAAAGCCTCTCCCTCTCAGGAGAAGCTGCCAGCCAAAACAAGTCTATGAAGACAGGAGAAGATCATATTCTGTGAAGGATGGGAGGGGTGGGGTGGGGCTGGGCAGGTCTAGGCATGTCTGTCTAAGAACCACCAACAACCTTTTCAGGAAGTGAATGAAAGATTAGCAAATTCATATGAAGGGGGATAGCTTTGTCGCTGAAGAACAGCTGATTGTCTGACTTTCTAAGCTAAACAAGCTAAACAATCGGCTAGCCAGAAAATGAATAATATCAAAGATAAAGATATTTAACATACTATTAATAGGGGGGGAAAATAATTTTTGACTTGACTTCCACTTTCACATAAAAGTCCTTATAGGACTATTTTCAGTGTCAGCAACACAATTGCAATCTCTTGGGGAATTTTAAAAGAGAAAAGGCTGTCCGTCTATTCTGTCTCTATATTTGAGCCTGTTTTATCTTCTGACAGATAATGTTGTCACGGGCTAATTTTTACACAACCATATCTAAGGGCTGAAGCTGTAAATTTTTGTAGAAAAACTGCCCGTGCCTTGTATTTTTGCATTTAGGTTTGTTGCTGTTGCCAAGTTTTCCTGCTGCTGGCCAATGTCTATCAACGATACATGAGGGCTAGAGTTCTAATTTTTCAGTAGGACACCTTCCCATGGCTTTCTACTCTGCATTTAGCTTGTTGGGGCAACAGTTTCTGCTAGGAAAAGAAGGCCTAATGCTGATAGATGCAAACATACATCACAAGGCTAAAAGTATTACTCAAATAGGGGATTGTGGTTCTACTGTTGTGTGTAAATAAAACTAATTATACCAGAAAAAAATATATAAATCCACAGCCAAAAATACGCTGCCAAAATGTACTGATTTCAATGTTAGCCTCCAAGCCTTCTCCATTTGTTTTTATTTTTATTATTCTTTTTTATTATTATTGCCAAAGACCCCTCACAGCAGTAACTGGTTTCCTATGCTATTTCTTTGGTGATAGCCTTCCCAGGAATCCCTCAAAGGGCAAAAATTGTTCATTGTTGACTTCAATGTAATCACCCAAATTTCCCTTAGATGACATTTTTTTGCAAATAAAATGCAACTGTGAACCAAGATACATACCGACAGTTTATTTAAGAAAACCTTCAGGTCTATCAGACGTAACATCTGAATAGACCAAACTGTCCTAAGAAGTAGGGTCATCAAAAGAACCTGAAGAGTGGTCCAAAGGGAGAATCAGAAATACAAGAGGGTAAAGTAAGGGAAGCAGAGGAGGGATGACTAGGATAGGAGAAGTGGGAGAAGGGGTCTGGCCAGCGTATTGCACAGCAATAAAGCCACAAGAAGAAGTTAAAGCGGATATGCATATTATAGTTCCAGAAGATGATGCTCAAAGTATGCTGGCAGAAAATGAGTGACCCACAAATCCCAGAAATCCAAAATGTTGCCATTGTACCTTGCAGTTTGGCCTTCAGTTTCACATTAATCAGTATCAATTGCAATCTAGATTTAACCTCTCCAATATGAATAGTGCCAGTGAGCCATGTCCTTGCTACTTGGGTGACATTTTTGATCAATTTGCCAAACTCTGGGCGAATCAAATTTCAGTCAATAGTGATATGCAAATACAAAAAGAATAGAGGAAAACAAGAAATAAAGTTCATTAAATGAAAAATATAATATGAGGTGAAGAAAACAAGAAGATAAACTTCTCAGCATAGTGGGGAATAGAAAGTTTATGTGCTCATAGACTGCTTCATTGGAAAGTACGCCATGGTGAAATGTAAGTATTTGAGCAATGCATGTCTCTAGGTCCTGCATATTAGAGATGTGGTCATGTTAAGTATAACTGGCTGGCTTTGCTCAAGCTGGTAACAAAAGCTTGAAGACAGTCTGTTATAATCAGAGTAAGTTGACAGGGCAGCTGTCAGATCTAAAGAAGTCTTTCATCTCTGACTCTTATCTATAACAGTCATCTTTAGAGTAAGGGTTTTCATACATGAACATTGTTTTCCTAAGTT
The DNA here is from genome assembly GCA_018402905.1 of Glandirana rugosa. NCBI lineage: Eukaryota > Metazoa > Chordata > Amphibia > Anura > Ranidae > Glandirana > Glandirana rugosa. Next base: position 1,755,970 of record BLSH010254914.1, read on the forward strand.
TCACATGTGTTTAAATTGCACAAGTCAGCAAAATCCCACTGATTCAAACCAAGTAGTGTAGATTCAGAGGCTGCATTTGGCCTGCTTTTTGTGTTTCTTCAGAAAAAGCAGGTCCTATTGAGGTGCAATTTACTGCAGGCAAAACAGGTGAAATTCAGACTTTTCCTGTAATGCATGCATTTGAGCAGCAGTGGGTTAGAATGAAGAAAGCCATGTTTTAGAAGAATACAGTACTTATCTACATGAGCCCTTAGTCAGATAAATGGCAAATATATATCTTTCATAAGCATGAGTACAGATTTATGATAACTTATGAATGAGCATCCAGACCCTTGCATTAGCTCAATTGCAAATGGTTCTCTTGAGAATCATAGAGTTCCTAGGTCAGAGACATGGGTATACACCTTTCTGGTTGTATTGTTATACAGTCTATAGCCCCCTAGCGATCTTGTTGCAAATGTTTTACTACTGTTTGCTTCCCTGGCAATGCTTAGTTCCCCCTATAATGTCCTGATGCACTGGCAGAGTTTCCCCTATATTTACTGGTGTTATTTATACTGTAATGTTTCTGGGAGTAATGCCCACACAGGGTGGTGTAGGGTGGGAAGCGATAGGATTTCCAAGTTTTCTGTAACTTGCTTTTTCTTAGAGATCCAAGCATAGCTCTCATGTACATTATGTCTTAATGTTGAGAAGGTTTACAGTATTTAAAAGGATGCAAGATAATCAGGCCCGTTGATAGGAATGACTCCCAATTGCACTCACAGTACACTTATTTTCTCATGACCTCCTTACCACATCACAATTCCTCATGTGGAATATGTGTGGTATTCACGAAAAGGTAAAGCTATCTGCTGCGCTATTCTTTCTTAAAGATCAATGCGCTGACATCATTGTACTAGTAGAAACCAGAGTGATGGTTCAACTACAGAAGGCCCTGAAGAGACCCTGGGTAGGCTGGGTGTTTCATATCACTTACATCACACACTCCCGGGGAGTATCAGTCCTTATAGCCAAGTAAGTACACTTTCAGTTGCGGGGGTCAGTCCTAGATCCACAAGGCAGATACATGTTTTTGCATGCTTTACTCTTTGGGTCACCGTTACTCACATTAGCCTACTATATACCTCCCCCCTATAACTCTGCGGTGTTCCCTCTTTTCAGGATGGGTCAGCTTTCTTTTCCTTAAT
>BLSH010254914.1:1762860-1774716 GCA_018402905.1 Glandirana rugosa
ATTTGTTTATTTTTGGCGTAATAGTTGTCTTTACAATCAATTAAATAGCAGGTCGGGACGTTTGTATAAGTTCTCTCTTCCCTCCCTCTTTTTTTCTTCGTGCGTAAGTAAAAATATTGTATTATATTATATTATAAGGTCTCGTTGGCGATGCGGGTACTATAATTGTCATATAAATTTAATTCCTTTTCTTTCGACTGGGTAGGACTTTTCTCCCTTGTGGCGTCTCAATATCCCCCCTCCATATATCGTCCGATTACACTCATTGCCACTGGGTTTCTCATTTCGTACGTTTTTGCCTCGCGTACGCGTCGGGATCGATCGTTCAGTACGTGACGATCTCGAGGCGAGGAAGGCCCTATTGTGCCGCTAATTTCGTGGCAGTCGCGGCGGTGATCTCTGGCTGGAATCGGTGCTTTAATCGCCGTGTTATCCCGGAAGGAGCGGAGCTCTAGCAGTGCATGACTTGCTAGCTAGGGCTGCGCATGCGCTCCGTTTTTGCATGCTTTACTCTTTGGGTCACCGTTACTCACATTAGCCTGCTATATACCTCCCCCCTATAACTCTGCGGTGTTCCCTCTTTTCAGGATGGGTCAGCTTTCTTTTCCTTAATTTAAATATACTGTTAATATCATGGGCGTAGCGGTTGCTCTGGAATATTATATTATATTATGTTATAAAAATGAATGCGTGCTTCTTTTTTTCTCCCTCCCTTCTCTCTTGAATATGTTTGCAGGGCTGGACGATAAATTAACTAACATTTCTGTTGATAATGCGGTTTTTATTTGTTTAATTGAAATTATTATTATTATTTTTTTTTCTGTAAACTTATGTTATGTTTTTCTTTCTGCATTTCTTTCAAATCTGGTATAAAAATTTTCCAAATTCTGATAAAAAAAAAAAAAAAACTTCCACTGGGTGTCATGGATAGAATTAACCTAATAAAAATGATCCTATTGCCCAAAATCTTATACGTCTATTGACAGTCCCCCATGTACCTACCACTGAAGCATTTCAAATTTTAAGACTCTATCCTTTATTCATTTGTCTGAGGAAGTGGCAGGCATAAAGTCCACTGGCGTACCCTAAAAAACCCGATTTGTTTTAAGGGGTGCTGCTCTACCTGATTTTCACTCGTACTACCTCACAGCTTAATTGTCTCACCTCTACCACATATACAAATTTGGCCAAAAACGGTTCCAAACTCTCAAATGTACTCTGCTGTTGCACGTTATGTCACACCCCATATATGCAATAATGCATAGGGCTCTACCGTGGCTGATGCCCGAACAGGCCTCTTATACCATTATACACGGATCTAGGACCTGGCCTTAACAAAAGTGAATCTCCCCATGTTCCATGATTTCATCCCCCTGTGGCACAACAAGCACCTACCTGAACTCCTCTCTCTCCCACGTGCTGAGTTATGGGCCTCTAAAGGTGTTTATTATTTGCACCACTTGTTTACTGCAGGGCCTTAAACCTTTTGATTCACTGAAGGAAGAATTTTCACTTCCTAATAACAGCTCTTTCACTACATACAGCTAAGACATACCCTAAGGACCCAATTTCCCACCACCTACCCACCGTCTTTGTTCATCACTTTAATAGAAGTAATCTGTGGCGATGATCAATATTGCACGCCTTACAGGGTTCTACCATGGATGATGCCTGAGCAGGCCCTTAATACCATTAAAAAATGGATCTGGTACCTGCTCCCGATCAAACTGAATCTTCCCATGTCCCAAGATTTTATTCCCCTGTGGCAGAGTAAGCAATTATCCAAACTTTTTTCTATCCTGCATGTTGAGTTATGGGCCTCTAAAGGTGTTTATTATTTCCACTACTTGTTTACTGCAGAGGGTTCTAAATCTTTTGATTTACTGAGGGAAGAATTTCTATTTCCTAATAACATGCTCTTTTCATTACTTACAACTAAGACATGCCCTGCATTCCCAATTCCCAAGCGCCTGTGTCCATTCCTTTAATAGAAGTAAACTGTGGCAATGAGCCTCAAAAACTAACTCCAAGTTTTACAAAATGCTACTCATGCATCCTGCTACAAAACTTGCCTACCAGGTCAAAACAAGTTGGGACAGATATTGTGGACCTAGATGAAACCAATTGGAGTGAAGTCCTCAATAATTGCAAGCAAGTATCCCCTAAAATGTTAGACCGCCTCACACCATTATACATACTACTTAACTCTTATTCGTCTGTCCAAATTTTTTTTTTGCTTTCAATAAATTTTTATTAAATTCACATATAAACAGAGAATTCACATAAAAAAAAACGTGTGGGTTACAAGCGTTGCTAAATATCACAAGTAACAAGTAACAATCGTCTGTCCAAATTTTGACCTGACTGCAACCCACTATGCCCAATGCATTTACTCGCTCCAGGAACTTTCACTTACTTTGGGTCTGCCACAATATTCAAGGCTTCTGGGCACAGGTGGTGAGGTTCCTTCATGACACTATAGGCTCTCCGCTCACTTTGCACCCCAATTAGGGCTATATCCCAACCCCAATGGAGATAAATTTACAATGATGTTTCTACAGGAAACTTTATTCCTCACAAGTAAGTTGATTGCATGGGTTGGATGCAAGCCATACCTCCTACACTTAATGCCTGGAACCTGGAAATAAACACCACCCCACCCTATAAAAATCTAATTTATACCCATAAGGGCTGTCTATCCAAATATAACAACATTTGGGTTGCAACATTCTGTACGTGCGGGTAACTTTTACTCAAACCACTCTAGGTCTATAGTCACGCTGCAGACCTACTTAGATGATTTAATCAATAGCAACTAGATTTTACTGCAACTGTTGTCTAAGTATGCATAAAGAGGAATTGCAGCACTAAAAAGTTCACATGTATAGTCCATAGAAGGATCTACAGGTGAGAAAAGGTACCGACACCAGCTTGTGTACACAGGGATGAAAAGATTCACACCGCACCAAAGTGTCCAGCAAGTCTCCTTACCAGAAAACAATGAAATAACAGCATGTAGGAATCAACTTTTCTCCAAGCATCAAGCCAGTCCTTTAGTATCCATACGAACACTCATTACGGACACCTCTCCCAATAATGTTATAAAGATGTAATTCAGTAGATCAACCAGAGGGAGCACATAGAGCAGGAATAGCTTTCTTCTGTAGCACTCAATATGCAGATGAAAGAAAGGAAGCAAAATTATTTGTAATTCCCTTCAGCCAGTCTTGTGATGAACACACTTCTGTCAGGTTTTATCGCTGTGTGTGTTTTCCTCGGGATGATCTCTACATATCTCACATGGAAGGTGGTAGAATATCATCAGACGTTCCAATCCTTTCCCCAAAAAGTTTGAAGTTAAACATGCAATGTAATGTTTGTGACAACAAGCTGCACCGTGTGCGGACAAACTCTCCTCACAGCTGATGTAGGAAGTGGGAGCAGGGAGAGCCAGGAATCCTGGGTAATGTAGTCAGCACTTACTTCCCCCATACACAGGTCTCCACACCTACACATGGTATGTCAGCTCCTAGTACAGTAATTTCCTACTCCCATGGTGTACACAGACTTCAAAGTGATTCCAGCTCTGTCCCCAGCACTATAATGGAAGAATATTCTCTACATCTGCATCAGATGTGGTGTGGTGCGGTGTGAATCTTTTCATCCCTCTGTACACAAGCTGGTGTCAGGACCCTTTCTCACCTGTAGATCCTTCTATGGACTATACATATGAACTTTTTAGCGCTGCAATTCCTCTTTATGCATATTGTTTAAATAGTTTATCAAGCAATTTTTTGGCCAGCTGCTGATTTCTGCTTTTAGCGCAGATATTTACTGTTTTTGTATACTATATGTTGTATAACTAGCTCTTACATGGCTACTTCTTTTTTTGCTTCTCCTTGCCCACTAGATGAGAGGGATTATTCATTTCTACTGTTAAACATTTTACTCTGTGAATGTGCTACCTGCCAAGTATATACTAATGTACCACTGTTGCTGCTGTTGTCATTCGCTAAATTATATTGTCAAAGATTGTTCCATCGTATTTTCTGTACTGTACATTATGCTGTGCTCATACTTCAATAAAGCATGTTTCTCAACTAAAAAGGAAAACTTATCTGCAAATTTTGAGGGTAATGCCCCCCTTGGTAATACTCTCACATTTTACACCCTTTGTTTTCCTCTGTCCTTATTTTGCCTACTACTGGGAAGCACTGCAGCCCTAATTTTGTCATCGTCCTTCACTTTTTTAAAAAACAGTATTCCAAAATAGCAGTTAATATACATGACTCAGTTCCCATTCTATATTTCTGCATGCTATAATAGCAGGAAAGTAGAGAGAACTTTACTAAATTTCTACTAGCTAGGTTGTCTTTTAAGGTGTTATTTTCAGACAATGCTGTAAATCGGTCCACTTTTCAATGAATAAGTGACCTTACTGTCCTAAAATCTTGCAGTCTCTTCCTTCTCGGTAAACCATTACATCTTTTACTTACAGATCATTCATATTACTTTTCCTTTTATTCTTTTCTTACAAGATTATTGTACCACTGGATCTATTCAGTTCTAGAATTGTTAATACAAGACTCTTTTTTGCTTCGAACTGTTTTCATGTTCACTTTTTATTTTCCTTCTCTTTTTTCAGGCTTCAGTTCAAAAGCTTTGCAGAATTTTTAGATCTAAGACTTGGAAAACTTGCTTAAGAGAAATTCTGACATATAACTTTTCTTTAGGAAAAATAGCGCTTTTTCAGTATGTAATTTGAAATAGTCCTGAATTATGGGGTTGAAATTTGAGATTTGAAGTCCTGTTCTTTGGCATCCACCCGATCAGTAATTGGGCAAATATTCCTTTTATCAACAAACGTTTATTGTCCTCTAAAGAGTTCTAGAAAAAAAGTGGTGGCTAAATAACTGTAAGTTATTGTTAAATACTGTATGAGCTAAGCAATCTTTCTGAACCTGGATCTAACTCTGATTGCACTAGTTCACAAGACTTGAGTATCAGTGAACTTTTCATGGTTTGCGTTAAAACAGTTTGCCTTGTTTTTGTTTACTGATGTTGTTTGAATCTTGCTTGTTGTCTCCCAGGGTGACCCCTGCTTGGCTTTCTTTTTTTACAGTGAGTCCTGTGGGCTTGTGTTCTCAATTAGAGGTAATACATAGAGAGCATGCATAGCAAACTGGTCACCTATTTTTACAGTGCACTTATTACTGCTTACTGTCTGTGTTTTTACTGTTTTCATTGCTCAGAGTTACATAAGTAATGCTAGGTCTCCTCCTGCAAGTTTGCCATATATTATGTTGCAGGCCAGCATGTTGTAATCACACCCTCCATAGTTTGTAGAGTTAAAGAAAAGTGCACCAGTCCAACCTTCCAAATGCTCGCCCCATTTGCTGATCCAAGGTGCTGGCTTGGAGTCTGTCAGTCCTCCACACATAGCTCAGTATAATCCAAAGGAAAAGTTGCACACTAATGATGTCTTTACATACAACATTTTAATCAGCCGACAAGCTGCAGCAAATGATAACGCCCCCAAGAATATTTCTCTGACATGTTTCATCCAAAGATCTTTTTCATAGATACTGCAGAATAATGTTGGGGTTTTAGAGGTGTAGAACAATAGAACTATAGTATTAAGATAACTGTCTTGCTGAAGACTGAGACATAATAGCAGAACAGTAACTATTGAAAGACATTAAAGCACAAAGCTGCCATGTGTTCAACACAGACAAGCATGGGCAGAGTGTCATGGGGACTAAGAGAATAAATATCAAAGGGTAAACTGTAAGAGAAAACAAAGTGGAACGTTATAGGGATATGCTCAGGGGGAAATGTTAAGAGATTTAAGCCCATGTGATGCATCTTTGCAAGGTCAGCTTTCTTATTGGAGCCTGACTTCCAGGCTAAATCCCACCAAATGCCTCATCTCTCCACAATAACAGTATTTCAGTGGAAAACATGGGACATTTTATTGGACAGTGGAAAGGAAGTTGGTGGTTCTTAGTCCTGAAGTCAAGTAAGTCAGATTTCTTATTACAAAGTTTTCAAGCTTTACAAATAAAACTAATGCAGTATTAAAAATAAATAAATAAAGCTACCCATTCCTGTTTCAGCCCACTATTTATGGATTTTACAGTGCTGTGTGTTAAGATTATCTGGGCCCCAGTGAAACCCCAAATTTCCCAGAAGTACCATAGAAATTTCAGAATTTTGTGGTGGCCTAAGGCTTCCCAACTTTACAAAACACTACTATGCAGCCCAACTAGCACAACTATCAAAATACCATTCTGTTCATGAAACCCCTCTCTGGGGGGCCTTAAGACAGTCAACTACAATCCACTTTCAGTAGCAAATCTCTTATGGCTAAATCCTTCTGACTGCAGAACAATCACTAAACTGATAACAAAGCATTTTCTTACTCTCTGGGACAGGTTCAAATCATCATATGGCTTCCTCTCCCCTCATGTACCATAAATATGAAACACTATGTCAACCTTGGGTGACCCACTTCCTACCTTCACATTTTGATGAATCCTTGTTACTTCCCTAACAGTCCAACTTTGCCATTACTTATTCCCAACTTGGACACTGACAGCATGCCACTCCCCCGGAATCCCCTCCCCCTTCTTCCACCCTTAAAGAGGTTCTTCAGTCTATGAACAAAAATGAAAAGTCAGCAGCTACAAATACTGTAGCTGCTGACTTTTAAGGGTCCTTTCACACATACAGACTGTTCATTTCTTTTTTTTTTTTCACATCTTTAATGTAACAGCAAAAATAACAATTCAAGAAGGTAGTCAAAAACAGAAGCCAGGGTTTGGAAGCTAGAGCAGGCAATCAGATGAGCCAGGATCAGAAGTCAGCATTGTTAGGAGCCAAAAATCAGGAGCAGGAATCAGAAGAGAAGTCAGCCAGGCCAAGTCATACACAGGAACACACTGCAGATGTTGATAACGCAAGGGCACAGAGGGAATGAGCATTGCTGTTTTAAATAGCCAAAAGGGGCTGGCTGGACTAATGAGGCAGGTAATGGTAACCGCCAGCTGAGCAGCCTCTATGCACTGAAAAAAAGAGCTGCTAGTAAATAGCAGGAGCCCAGCTCTGACACTTTCCGATTAGGGAAACTTTCATTTTGAATGTTAAATAGGAGGTTTAAAAAACAAAATAAAACAAAGAGAAATCGCCAGGGTGCTCTATCAAATATGCTGCTACCTGCCTTTCCTTAACATATACAGTTAAGCAGATAGACAAATAAAATTACATACAAAAATATTTTTAAACAGACTGTTCATTTCATCCGTTCAGTCACATCAAAGCGGTTGAAGTATTCATCAGTTTTTCATCCATTTTTCATCAGTGCTCATCAGTTTTTCCATCGGTTTTTTCATCAGTTTTTTTTTACATCCACTACCAATGCAAAAATGGATGAAAAACTGACCATTCGTCAGTTTACATCAGTTTTTCGTCCGATCCGTTTTTTTACGGATGAAAAATAGGGCTTTCATCCATTAAAAAAAATTAATGTTGACAGGAGCAGATGAAAACAGATACAAATGAATGGTCATCCATTTGACGTCCGTTTTTCATCAGTTTTTCATCCGTCAATGGATGTATGAAAAATGGACAAACTGTCCGTATGTGTGAAAGGGGCCTAAGAAACACACAGTTACCTGTCCCAGGATCCAGCGATGTCCTTGCCTGACCCAGCTCTTTGCTGGTCTTCAGGTGCAGGTATTGGCATCTTAACTGTGGGCAACTGACTGTGACTCCTTGCGGCTTCACAACCAGCTGCTCACTGTACATGTGTGAGCCTTGCTGTGCACTATGAATGGTCCCGCAATCTCCTGGGACCTGTGACGTGTCCCAAGGGGGCAAATGGCGACCTGACCAAAAGTGGGAGGCCGATACCTGTCAAAATCAGATATCCCCCCCCATAAAAACATTCCAAATATTGGAAGGGGTGGAGGGGGAGTGGAACTTTTGGGTGAAGTTGCGCTTTAACCCTGTTAACATGGACACTTGGTGTCCATGACCTATCAAACGTCCCCTACTGCTTTGTTTTACATTTGTTTAACAATAAAAATGAATAAAACCAAAGTTTTTTTTACTGACCTACAAATAAAAACGTCACTGTACATTTTGCATCATTTACTAATATGAATTGCTGATAAACAAAGGAATGAAATCTTTCATTGCAATCCAATTATATTCACATTTTAATTTAACATTGTCACACAGTGCACACTTCAAGTAATTATATATTAAAAGTTTATCATATATTAAAGTTTATATCAGAATAACTTTTGGGTGGGCCGAGATTTTGGTAGGCTGTCAGATGCATGTGGCAATTGTAGGGGTGTATAGTAGCAGTAGCTGACTGTATAACATGGGTCAAAAATAACCAAAACAAGTCAGCGCTAACAGTGCAAAAAAGACAGCTGCATGCAATAGGCCATAAAGCAATATAATAATAATTGCAGTACTCAATAATTAAAATAAACATATAATTCACACAAATCACCCATGCAAATCATATAAGTGTCCATATATAAAAAATATATATATATATAAATATCATTTATTCCATTGATATGTAATCATGTCCCAAGTGAGGAAAGTCCAGTGATTAAATAGTCCAGGAATTGTTTTCTGAACCTTCACAGTACAAGTAACAACCACCCTCTTTGATGTGCCTTCAGCATATAGGAAGATTGCATAGTCACCAGAAAGTATTGCTGTCTATAGATGGAACAGCCAAAAGCGCTTAGTAATCATACTGTATACCTTTCATACCAGGGATGTATTTCTCCATTTCTTCAGTCATGAATATAAACTGCAATCATTTTCTCTCTTCAATGGTGTATCTCTCAATTTCATCAAAAGACAAAGACCATCACATCCATCTCATCATCCATTTCATCACATCCAAAAGGAACTACAAGCAACAAAACAAATACTCATAGTGCAGTATTTGAATGGTGACTATGAGAGTGCATAAGAATGTTAAAAACATAATTTAAACTAAAATGCAAATATAAAAATTCAAAAACATATGCCGCTAGTCACACATCAGGGGCCACAAATCTGAAAATGAATGGCAGCATAACCTCTGGCAGATAGGCTAGCTCAACTCCATTTTGCGCGACCGCGCGTCCTCAGGAACTTGGGTCCATAAAGTGTGAACTGAAGTGTGAGCTGGAATTTATCTTCAATTTGTTAGTGTATATAAATCTTCTAATTCATCTTACACTCCCCTCTCCCCGAGACTGGCAATGCTGATGCCTGCTGTGCCCTCTGTGCTCATTCATTCAGAGTAGGGGCACTTTAGCACAGGAGGTGTGTTACTGGTCAGATCACCAAGTAAAAACAGTGGCAAAAAAATAAAACTAATGCAGCCACCACATCTAATGAATGGTAAACTGCAATATATCACATTTTTGATTTTGGGTTTAATACCACTTTAACATTAGGCAAATGCCAGCATTGTAGCTAGGACTCATAAATAATTTGGGGACTACAAAGAAGAACAAAAGTCAGTGCTGATAGAGAAGCCCTTTAGATGCCTTACTAGTTCACTACAGTTTACAACAGAAGTCCATTCTGTGTGAGACAAAAATTAACTACAGTATAAACACCTTGCCCGCTACATATATATAATTGTTCTTCCTCTATAAGGGAGAAATAAACAATCACAATAAGCCATGCCTAAGAAATATGTCCTCTTGACCCAGTTGTTCTAGACATGTTAATTAGGACAATGAAATAACCATTTATATTATTATAAAGGTGTTAATCAAATCATAATTAATGGTCATGCAGTTTTCTATATTAAAATAGGTATATAACTAGCATACAAAATTACATCAGTCTGTCAATGCAAATAACTTGATTGCCCTGGTGCACACAAGATAATATATCTACCAGCCTTAGCATGAATTTAGGTGTATTCTACTACATGTATATTGTTGGTAAAACGAATGACCCCTTTTTACACATTGTGTGGTGCTTTGCATAATTCCACCTTGTTCTGAATGCAGGCTTCCCCAAACTGGGTGCCAGATTCCACATTCATAGGAACTAAATGTGTTCTCTCTGTGGGTTGCTCAGTTTAATCAGTTCCAAATTGGTTCTCTTTACTTGTCCTGTCATATATTGGCTAAGTTCATGCTGCTTGATGAAGAGGAGCAGAGAGACAGTCATCAGGCAAGACCAAGAAAAGAGTCAGTTGATGACAAATGAGGATGGAGGCTCTGGGTCCAGGTTGGTCACTCATTTGTGGCATGCAAGGCTAGTGGCACTGTCTTGCACTGGTAAAGACTGGAGAGTGGAAATGATGTTACTATCTTGCACTGGTGAGAATTTATAAGGACCAAGACCAGGACCATCACCAAGGACCAAGACCAGGACCATCAGGCAAGACCAAGAAAAGAGTCAGTTGATGACAAATGAGGATGGGGGCTCTGGGTCCAGGTTGGTCACTCGTTTGTGGCATGCAAGGCTAGTGGCACTGTCTTGCACTGGTAAAGACTGGAGAGTGGAAATGATGTTACTATCTTGCACTGGTGAGAATTTATAAGGAGGAATGACTGATGGATGTGGGCTGAGGAGCAAGAAAATGTCTAGGGCCCACAAGAGGTTGGGCCCGGAATCTGGCTAAATGAGATATTGTGCTAAAAGTAAGACACCATATGTGTTTTAGTCCTCTCAGAACTTCTGTTGGGACTTAAACCGCATGTAATCTATGCCTGTTGCTTTGTATTTGATCTACAAGTCAGGATTACATTACCATTACCAACAACGGAACAGTATGAAATGCTGACACCAGAACATCAGTTTTACTTCTTATTTCTGTAAAAGTTTTATGAGAACTGAAAGCCAAATCTAATTTCTTTCCATGTTGTATCTGTGATGCTATGTCAGCCAAACAAATCCCAGAAAGTGAAACAAAGTTTGCATCAAAACTTACTCAAAGAAATCGTGGCTGCATGGCTTGGCACGGTATAATCTGTCTGAATAATGAATTCCATGTTGCTGTACAGTATTAGAAGGTCATCTAAATTAATCAAATAATTGATTTGTTTTATGCGTAAGTGAAATATCACAGAGTTCATTACCATTGTTAATGTGTAATGTGAGTGTTTCATAGGCCAAACATAATAATATTCCTACGGTACAAAAACATGATTAAAAATCTAAGAGCAAAAGTGGAGTTGTTGATAATAGAAACCAGTCAAGTTTCATTCTTTATTCAATAGAAACATTTAACAAGGATTCCGATTGGATGCTATGCTATGGGCTTTGCTATGGGCTATGCTTTGCTATGGGCAAAAACTCTCATTTTAATTTTTATAATTCATACTGTCTTTCCATAGAAACTACATAATGTGATTCTGTGCTATGGAGATCAAATGAAATTTAGTTTATCATGAGAGTTGAGCGAACCTCTGGAAGTTCGTGTTCTGCTGGTCCGGCCGAACTTCGGGACAAAGTCCGGGTCCGGGTCCGGACGGAACCCAAACGATCGCACGGACACCGAACCCCATTGAAATCAATGGGGACCCGAACTTTTAGGCACAAAAATGGCTGTAACAAAGTCCTGGAAAGCCCTAGAGGGCTGCAAAAGGAAGGAAATGGGGGTAAGGGTGGGACAAGTGACCTACAAAGAAATGGGGACAGGGAAATAACTTTAAATATTAAAAAAAAAATAAAAACATAAAAAATGCAAAAATGGAGGTGAATGTGGATCATCTTCAAACTGTGTCTGAAAAGTATTAATTAACGGTAGAAGCCATATAACTGTTCTAAAATCATCTTCAAACTAGGGCAAGTGCCCTACAAAAAAATGGGGATAGG
>BLSH010254914.1:1779418-1794420 GCA_018402905.1 Glandirana rugosa
TAGAGGTATCGTGTCTTAGTGTAATACATCAAAGATACCTTTCTGTCATACTTAATATTTTTAATTTAATTTTACTCTCAAAAACGGGTATCGTTTCGTATCGGGTATCGTTTCGGGTATCGTATCGTAGGTTAGTCTTAGAAACAATTTAAAAAGATAACTTATTTCTTACTTTGAACTGACCAACGATAATAGTTGTTGAGGTGAAAACGAGAATCTAAAAATTAGTACAAAAACATGGCATCCTTATAATAATACAAACCGGATACTTTAAATTAATCAAATAATTGATTTGTTTTATGCGTAAGTGAAATATCACAGAGTTCATTACCATTGTTAATGTGTAATGTGAGTGTTTCATAGGCCAAACATAATAATATTCCTACGGTACAAAAACATGATTAAAAATCTAAGAGCAAAAGTGGAGTTGTTGATAATAGCAACCAGTCAAGTTTCATTCTTTATTCAATAGAAAAATTTAACAAAGATTCTGATTGGATGCTATGCTATGGGCTTTGCTATGGGCTATGCTTTGCTATGGGCAAAAACTCTCATTTTAATTTAATTTTTATAATTCATACTGTCTTTCCATAGAAACTACATAATGTGATTCTGTGCTATGGAGATCAAATGAAATTTAGTTTATCATTTTTTTATGTTTAAAGTTACTTTATAATAAAAAATCCAAACCAGACTGAATCACTTAAAGTAGATGCGTGGGGATAACAAGTGATCCACTTAACCAATTTTGCAGTATTTATCATCCCTGTCATCATATGTCATCCTCCACCCCTCTCTGCCAATCCCTCCACTGGCTTCCACTCACCCAACAAATAAAATTCAAAGTATTAACAATAATTTACATAGCCATCCATAACTTTGCCCCCAGCTACATCACTAACCTAGTCTCAAAATGCCAATCAATATGCTCTCTTCGGTCCTCCCAAGACCTTCTACTCTCTATGATCAAATGAAAAGAGCAGCGCCTACTCTTAGTGCAAATATTGTGAATGACATTGATCTTAAATAATATATAAACACATGTGGGGGGGCAGCTCCACTCAGGCACAAAGCCCACAGACAAATTAAATAATGAAAGGTAGCGCCTCCCCCATAAACTAATAACAGTACAAAGTAATCACACCAAACAGTGAAAATTGTTCATATGAAGGAATAAAAGGCTATAAGGTGTTGGTCGTGCTTGAAAGGTGCTCCAAAAGTGCTCAAATCAAAATCCAAGTGCAACGTGATAAGTGCCCGGACCCCCTTTGTGTCCGTGATGACGCTCTATTTTGAGGGTGAAACGCATTGACGTCATATCCGGTCCGCTGCAGCCATCCACGTCACTTCCGCCTACAGTGGTAGGAGCCGGTGGAACGCACGCCGTTCATGGTATACAGATCTTACTTGATTACCAGGCGGTTTTTACTCTTCCATTTTGTAAGTAGTATTCATATTGCGCAATAAAATGTATATTTTAACAGTCTACACATGAGGATGTCTTTTGTTCATCTGAGTCATTCAGATCTCAGTTCCATGTGGGAAGACTAAGGCTCATTTCGGGTGTCTGGTTGTCCTGAGAGCCCAGCTCAGCATCCCCCTCACCGATCTATAGCACGTATGACCTCTGACTGAAAAGCAGTAGGTCCACATCTTTTCAGTGAGTGGGGACACAAAGGGGGTCCGGGCACTTATCACGTTGCACTTGAATTTTGATTTGAGCACTTTTGGAGCACCTTTCAAGCACGACCAACACCTTATGGACTTTTTTTCCTTCATATGAACAATTTTCACTGTTTGTTGTGATTACTTTGTGCTGTTATTAGTTTATGGGGGAGGCGCTACCTTTCATTATTTAACTTCTACTCTCTAGCTCACTTGTAACCTCCTCCCATGCTCGCCTCCAGAATTTCTCCAGAGCTTCTCCCATCCTTTGGAACTCCCTACCCCAATCTGTCCGACTGTCTCCTAATCTATCCATCTTTAGACGATCCCTGAAAACCCTTCTCTTTAAAGAAGCCTATCCTGCTTCTAACGAATACACTGTTTTACTTTCTACATTAGCTCATCTTCCACAGCTATTACCTTATGTGTCAATTGACCCTTCCTCTAAGAATGTAAGCTCTAACAAGCAGGGCCCTCTGATTCCTCTTGTACAAAATTGTAATGTAACTGTATTGTGTGCCTTAATTTTGTAAAGTGCTGTGCAAACTATTGGTGCTATATAAATCCTGTATAATAATAATAATAATCCCTGGCTTTCCCTCTCTCACAGGAAACAGCTTTCCCACTCTCTGTAGCAGCAAATCAGTGCAGATGAAGTGCATGGGCAGTTGTGCATTCCCATATATAAAAACCATTAGGAGCTCGCTCCCAAGGTCTCAGAAATGAGCATGCTTCCATGTTCTAAACCCATGCTTCTGCACCCCAAACTTTCACATGAGTAGTGTGCTCTCCCTCATCATCTGCTACTATAGGGTGAAAAAGAGCACATTGTACATATGCAGGTAAGTAACATGGGAGCTCACTGGCTTCTGGGATGCTTGGAGTGAGATCTTAACAGTTTGGAGTGTCCTGGAACTTGGGCAGGGCAGGCTAATCACTTCTGTGGGAGCTTTTGTCAGGCTTTGGGATGTCCCTCATAGCCTAATGATAAGGCTTTTAAACTACAGTCAATATTTCATAATAGTCTATTTTCTTAAAAGGTGAATATAGCTTTTAAAGTGCAACATCAGTGGGGTTCAATAAGCCTTTTATATTGTTGCTGGGTTTCTTCATTAGGTAATTATCGTAATTCAATTTTTTTTAACATTTATTAACAATTTCAGTCTCCTCTTATAAAAACTTGTTGATAAGGACATTAAACGTCTTCATTCTGCAATTAGACTTTTCAGTTTTATAAAGGCATATGCATTAAACAAATCTAATAGCTACACACATAATGGTTCCATTCTCACTGTTTGCATAACGCAGAAATAAAAGGTATATTAATGACAGTCTTTCTTTGATCTGTAAATGGTAATTATATTATTTTTTGTGAAAGTGAGTTTAGTGACCATGTATAGTCAAGAATGGTTTTGTTTCAATTGTTGATTTGGAACTTGAGTCCTGAGGCCCTTCTTTTTCAACAATGTGGGTGATCAAAATACCTATATTTAGGAGCTTACAGTAAATGTGCGTTCTGTTTAAAAACTGGACCTACTAATTTGTCCTGCCTCAAGATGGGCTATGAGCTATAGAAGAACTTTATTACACTAACTAGGAGACTTTTGCTTTCTTTTTCAATAAGCCTTTGTGCATTGTTGTCCTTTCTGCTTCTTTTTATTTGCTGCTTGCTTTTTAAATAACTTCTTACTGCCTCATCAATTTATTCTTTCTTTGGTTAATGTGCTAGCTATGAAACCACACTGTGAATTAATGGGGAGCTCTAATGTAGTGCTACCCCACTAGGGACCACTGGATTTTTGGGTCCCCCTTTGCATTAACAATCAGGCAACAGGTATTTTCAGCCCACACACTGTAGATAGAAACCAGTTCAAGGGCTTTGTTTTGTTTTTAGTTTATTAGGGAATTAACTCAGGTGGGGAAAGGGTAGTATGGGATGCCCAGAACTGTAGTATAATAGAGCTTGAGGACATGCGACAATTGTCTCTGCCTTCCAGAAAAAGACACAAGGCTGTGTTCCAAAAGAATAAACTGACTAGCCCAACTGGCAAAAGTTAATTCCAAACTTCTGACTGCAGATACTCTCCCTCCTCAGAGTAATGCCAAAGCACCTGGCTCCTCACAAGAATCCCCAAGCAGAGGTGTGCATCTAGGTATTGCACATGACTGCTTCTCCTCTATAAGCTCTGGGGTGTAAAATTGAAGTGCACTTAGTCCCTTGTAAAGATCCTGTAGCTCATGTGGTGACTACTGGACTGGTTTTCTGCTGGACAGGTCCCAATGGCTCCCAGGGCGACTCAGCAAAGCCTAGCTGAGGCTAAAAGGGTGTGAGGATTCCTCAACCACTGCTCTCTCTCTCTCTCTCTCTCTCTCTTCCTCTCTGGCTCCTTCCTTCTGGCCCCTTCTGCCTGGAGAAAGAGCCACTCAGCCACAATGTCCCCTCCCAGGCCACTGGACCTTGGAGTCTGTTCCCACTTAGCTAGGCACCAGAATACTTATGGGCTCTCCACCTATCTCTCCGCCTTCTGGGCCATCCTCACCCAGGGATTGGAGGATACCCCCATAAATATTCAGGCCTCATCTCCCCCCCCAAGTTCTAGAACTCTCAAGGAACTTCTAGAAGCCAGGGGGAGGCAGCAGAGACTCACCCCTTGGAGCACTGCCAACAAAACTAAACAAATTAACCCTTGCTCCTCTGGCTACAGCAAGTGTTCAAATAAACTTACCTACTGTACACAGGGGGTGCTACACTTGTATCTCCCTATTTTAAATAACATAAGGCTGCCAATAGACGGTCAGATGTGCAGGGCAACAGATCTGCTGAGCCTTGTGCATCAATCCATAACTTTCCCAAGGCTAGCTCTGCAGACCTTACATGTTTATTAAAACACAATCTAGAGTGAAGTAAGTGGCAGGGGTAGATATTGTAAATGGCGCTTTTCTCAGAGGTAACTTTAATATTTTCCCAGAGAGTCTGCCAGGGGACATCTACCACCATCACAGATATATCATCATAGCCCAGAAATACCAAATATGGCTACACTTGACCACTACTTTAGCATAAAAAAGATATAACGGGTATTATCACTACACAAGCCATTTTGAAATTCAATGATAATAATGATACCTTTCCATTTCAATCTATATTGCTGACATTTTTACATTCAGATGTTGATTCCTCTCCTATATATCATAACTGAAAAAGTTACAATACATTCTCTGTCAGTTACAACTGCTAATTAAATGTATGGCCTTGCGAGGTGTTGCTAAAAGCAGAAACACAAAGTGGTAAAAAAAAGCATGATGATATGTACTGCATTATGAGGTGTACTTACACTCATAGCTAAAATATCTCCTATCTATCCCATTGAGAGATATTTGACATTCACATAACTTTTGCTGAGTAAAAAACTGATCTATGTTAAATACAGTTTTTGAGCAGTGACTTAGAAAGTTGGCCATGGGTTTGTATGTCTTGTAATCTCTGCTACTGGAAATATTACATCTTTACGAATAAATGGTCTTAACTGTTTTATATAAACTAGCCTGCCATTTGTTTTTTTGGACTTTTAATCGGAATGTAAATTTTTTATGTATTTTCTTTATTCATTGTGTTCAGAAATGTATTTTGTTTCTTCTCAGTCAGTAAAATTTAAAACATTACTTATTAATGTTTTTTATGTTTCTGTTTGCAGCCAAAAAGTGACATGATAAGTCAGTTATTCCAGGCTTTCTGGGTTACTGCTGTGATGTGAACAGAGCTGTGCGAAAGGAACTCAGATTGTACACACAGCTGAATGAAGCAGATGAATGACACACCCCCTCCTCCTCTTCTGTGGTGAGGGCACCATGTAGATTTTCAGCATGCATTATTAGTCAAAAGGTGCAGCGCAACACCCAATTAGCCAGCCAATCATAAAACATAGAAGCGCTAGTCTTATTTGCTTATTTGTAAAAAAAGTTTATAAGAGCTTGTAAAATAGAAGAAATATGTTAGCACCCAGCATCACTATTGCCATAAGTTCAGATCCAACACTTAATCACTCCTTTGTGCTAATATATTCAAAGATAAAGAATACTTACAGTAGTTCATGGATACATGAGTTCTCTGTTATACTTCTATACATTCCTTATTGTGATTATTGACCGCACTTGCTCTTCAGGTGTACTGCGCTTTCATAGCTAGCTCTATATTGAGACTATCCTTAGCTGCACATGCCCTGAGCAAATGTGCTTGCAGACTTGTATACTCATGTTACAAGTGTTTGAAGAGCAAAACCCTATACAGACCAAGCATTTACTGTATATATTGATATCTAAATATACTTTTTATACTATAAAAGTGTAATGAATGAGCGATCTATACATATAGCATGTAAATCTAAAATTATAAAAGACTATGCATATTGATAGGCATAAATGAAGTGCAATTAAGTAATCCAATATCTTTCCAGTGAAACTGCTGGGAAGTCTCCTGTAAATTATACAGATTTCTATTTTATTTTATTAATTTATTGTTAAAATTATCATTTAGCAGTATATTACAGGGAACCATATTAGATATTTCCATTGACTGTGCTACTCATTAATTCTTCTCACACCACTTTTCTTGTGACATTTGAACTTTTTTCATTATATAAAGCCGATCTTAAAATGACATTTCAGAGGAACAATCAGGGATACTAACATTTTATATTAAAAATTCAATCTATGAAAAAGTTAAATGCATTCAGGTTTAAACGATGATTTTAGTTAATGTTTTCCATATGGCATGATTTGAATTTTACAGATTTTCTTCTTGTCTACCATGTGTTAGGTTAAAATTAAAATTACTGCTCATTAAACACTGCCATATACAGGCCCTCTTTATCAAAGAATATAAAAGGTGCAACAACTGTTTTTTTTTTTAATTTGTAAGAATAAAAAAAAAATAACCAAAACTACTTTGGATTGCTTAAACCAGTGGTTCTCAACCCTGTTCTCAAGTACCCCCAACAGGCCATGTTTGCAGGTTTTCCTTTATCTTGCACAGGTGCTTTACATCTGAGTCAAAGGCTTGGTATTTTGGACAACTATTTTATCTAAGAGAAATTCCCAAAACATGGCCTGTTGGGGTACTTGAGGACAGGGTTGAGAACCACTGGCTTAAACAGTTCAGCTCTCACACCTATGTATCTCTTATGAACCAGAACAAGTTTTACATTTCTGCTATGTGCCTATTGATTGGGCAATAACTTTGTCATTACATAAATTGAACCCTCTAAATCATTACTGTAATGCAGCTAGTTGGCATTTTTTTTTTATTTTGTTCTATCAGCTAAGTGTTGCAGCATGTGTAAAACCTTAAAAAAATGATCTGCTGCCAGCAAATGTCCGACCACATCTCCCACACACAAGCTCCTCTGTGTTATGGCACACCCCACTGAACACTGATCTAATCAACATCGGTCTTGCTTTATGAGCAGTGCTGCTGATTAGGCAGTGTTTAGAGGTGTGTGTGTTGGAGAGCTGGACTGCTTCTTGAGCATGAGATTCTCCTATGTACAGGCAGCCCAGGTTTTTTTATACTTAGCTGCAGCACTTAGAAGATTAAAAAAGTAGAAAAAGAGCAAAACGTATACTGCGTATGTTGCCTGATTATATATAAGTATCATTATTATTATTATTATACAAGATTTATATAGCACCAACAATTTGCACAGTACTTTACAAAATTAAGGGACACAATATAATTTAATATAATTCAACAAAAGATGATTAGGAGGACCCTGCTTGTTCAGTATTAGAGTTGAGCGAACACCTGGATGTTCGGGTTCGGCCGAACTTCGCGGAAATGTTCGGGTTCGGTGCCGAACGTTACCCGAACTTGACCCCAGACCCCGAAACCCATTGAAGTCAATGGGGACCCAAACTTTTCAGCACAAAAATGGCTGTAAAAAATAGAGGGCTGCAAAAGGAAGAAAATGGGAGATGTTATTAGGTCTGCAATCTGTCCCTCAAAGCAGTAGTAATCTCTACCTAGTCCAGCATCAGATCATTCTGTAATGCAGGACGAGAGATTGTTCTGTAATCAGATCGTTCTGTAATGCAGGATGAGATGTTATTAGATCTGCAATCTGCCCCTCAAAGCAGTAGTAGTAATCTCTACCTAGTTATTAGATCTGCAATCTGTCCCTCACAGCAGTAGTAGTAATCTCTACCTAGTTATTAGATCTGCAATCTGTCCCTCACAATCTGTCCCTCACAGCGCCGGCAGCATCCTCTCCCTACACTAACCTGAGAGCATGTGACTTGCAGCACTGTGACTCCAGTCTCATATAGAGGCTGGGTCACATGATGCACTGGCCAATCACAGCCATGCCATTAGTAGGCATGGCTGTGATGGCTTCTGGGGAAAACCAGTGAAACGCTTGTTGATTGGCTGCCCTGCAGCTATTTAACATGCGTGATAAAATACCAGAACCCAGAACCCGAACCCGGACTTTTTCTCAAACGTTCGGGTTCAGGACACGGACACTTTACAGTTCGGGTTCGCGCAACTCTATTCACTATATAAAAAAGAGGGGCAAGTGATACAAAATGTAATAACTGTGAGGTATGAACTGATGGAGAAAGTGAAAGTATAGTTTTTAGGGAGCAGTGGGGTAGGCTTCCTGGAATAGAGGAGTTTTTAGACATTGTCTAAAAGCAGATAGAGTAGGGCATAGCTGGTCAGAATGGGTAGGAATTTCCAGAGGGTGGAAAAGGCTCTGAAGAAATCCTGACATGGGAGGAGGTGGTTGCTAGAGAGTAGGAGGTCTTGGGAGGAGTGAAGACGACAGTTTTGGTGATATTTTCAGACAAGATTGATGATATAGATTAGTGCAGGATTGTGGATGGCTTCATATGTTGATAATAGTATTTTGAATTATATTTATTGGCGAGCCAAATAAGAGATTGGCAGAGAGGGACAGCAGACACTGAATGGTTGGTAAGGTGGTTAACTCTTGCAGCAGCATTCGTGAAAGACTGAAGTGAGGATAGATTGTGTAGAGGTACGCCAACAAAGAGCAAATTGCAATAGTCAAGTTTAGAGATAACAAGGGGCGAATTATTAGCTTTATGTCATTTGTTAGGAAGTGTATTTTGGAGCTGTTACAGAGGCAAATGCACTTGGACAATGACTGGCTAAAAAGAGAGATCAGAGTCAAAGTTTACATCTAGCACTGATGATTGTGTGTTTGATCTTGATGGGAAAATGTGCCTTCCATATCAGAGGAATATTGAATGAAGAAATCACATAGTGGGCCAAGTGGTAAGATAGGGATGATCCATTGCAGGTCATCTTAGCCACTACTAAGAGGAACTAGGACCCCAATAAGGATCCTTAAAGCCCAATTAAATTTGAACTGAGTAACAGCCACATCCCTCATGACAAGCTTTCTCACACAGACCTGTGTTGCAGAGAAGGGGTGGGGGTGTATCTGACCAGGTCCATGTAATTTACATAATTACAGGAGTTGCTTTACTGCTGTCTGTTGAACTATGCAGTCATATTTAAATACCATACTCAGCTTTTGTAACAGGAATATGGGGGTAAGATTGTAAACATGGAGGTTGTTTGTATAAAGTCTACTTGGCTGCATATCTATTTTCTGTAACTTCAATCAGACTTTAACTGTTTAAAGTAGAACTCTACTCTCCTAATCAACAATAACTATTTTAATTCTTATGCTAGCTATATTAATTATTATATAAATATTATATATGCTAACTATATTAATCCTTTAGTAAATACATAGGAAAGTTGATTATATTTACTTGATTCAAACTTCTTTTTTAATTTCTTCAGTTGCTTCCTGGTTTCTGGGTTTTTGGTCTGGACAAATAATGTCATACATCCCAGTAGGGATGGGCCAAACACCCCCCGGTTCGGTTCGCACCAGAACTTGCGAACAGGAAAAAAATGTGTGCGAACACGCAAACGCCGTTAAAATCAATGGGACTTGAACATGGAAAATCAAAAGTGCTAATTTTAAAGGCTTATATGCAAGTTATTGCCATAAAAAGTGTATGGGGACCCGGGTCCTGCCCTAGGGGACATGTATCAATGCAAAAAAAGTTTTAAAATCAATCCTTTTTTCAGGAGCAGTGATTGATCTATGATGTTTAGAAGAGTGCCACCACAAAATGACATTTGTAAAGGAAAAACAGTCATTTAAAATCATTTGCGGCTGTAATGTATTGCCGGTTCCCGGCAATATTGATAAAAATCACTGAAAATGCATTGAGCTGGGGGTCCCCCCCGTCCATATCAAGCCCTTCGGGTCTGGCGTAGATTGGAACCCCGCGCCAATTTTTTTTAAAAAATGGCGTAGGTGTACCCTCCAAAATCCAAACCAGACCCTTATCCTAGCACACAGCCCTGGCATGGCAGGAGGGGGTGGGGATGAGTGAGCGCCTCCCTCTGAACCATATCAGGCCACATGCCCTCAACATGGGGAGGGTACTTTGGGGTCCCCAAAACACCTTGTCTCCATGTTGATGGGGAGAAGGGCCTCATCCCCTCAACCCTGGCCGGCAGTTGTGGGGGTCTGCCTGGCGGGGCTTATCGGAATCTGGAAGGCCCCTTTAATAAGGGGGCCCCCAGATCCCGACCCCCCCATGTGAATGAGTATGGGGTACATTGTATCCCTACCCATTCACCAAAAAAGGAGTTTAGTGGTACAAAAAACATGAGGCAGATTTTGACAAGTCCTTTATTGTGTAAAATAGCTCTTCTCTTCCTTTCTTCTTCTTCCTTCATCTTGCCCGATCCTTCTTCTGGTCTTCTGATTTTTCTTTTGGTCTTCTTCCTTCCTCCCATTGTCTTCTTCTTCAATCCTCATCTTCTTCTTCCTTCTCTTTCTCCGCCACCACTCCCGCTGCCGCTGCTGTGCCGTCCAGAGGCGACTCCCAGAATGGGCGGTCTTCAGTTTGACATTTCAAGGGGCGGCCCTTAAAAATATTCATCTGCAAAGTTTAAACATTTCTACAGGTTACCAGTTTTGAGTTACAGAGGAGGTTTAGTACTAGAATTATTGCTCTCGCTCAATCGTGGTGATACCTCACATGTGTGGTTTGAACACCGTTTTCTTATGTGGACGGGACTTACGTATGAGTGTGCTTCTGTGCATGAGCTCAGTGGGACGGGGCGCTTTCAATTTTTTTTTCTTATTATTTATTTTACTTGTTATTTTTTATTATTACACTGTCCATTTAAAAAGAAAAAAAAGGTCACTTTTATTCCTATTACAAGGAATGTAAACATTCCTTGTAATAGAAAAAGCATGGCAGGACTTCTTAAATATGAGATCTGGGGTCAAACATACCTCAGATCTCATAACTGCACTAAAATGCAATAAAAAAAAGAAAAAAAATGACACTTGCATAAAAAAAAATCTCCTTTAAGAGCATGGCATGACCCAGTCAAACAGGTGCCCTGCTGTTGTAATTTATTTTAAAAATTGTAATAACATGCCCCAGTCGCAGAGGTGCAGAAAAATTGGGCCTTGAGTGTTGGTGGTGGCAGAACACTATAACACCTCACAATTACTCTTGTTGGGCAAAGGAACAGGCCCTGCTGTTGTAATTTATTTCAAAAATTGTATTGACATGCCCCAGGCAAACAGGTGCAGAAAAATTGAAACTTAGGTGTTGGTAGAGGCAGAACACTGTAACTATAATGTATATATATATTCTTATTTCTTACACTGTCTGAACTGACTCTATATACTATACATTGAATGAGCTGTGTATATAGTCTACACTAAAGGCAGCATATTATATATACAGACGGTCCCCTAGTTACAAAATAAATATATATATATTATATACTGTACATATATATTCTTACACTGCCTGAATGGACTCTATATACAGGCGGTCCCCGGGTTACACACAGGATAGGGACTGTAGATTTGTTCTTAAGATTAATTTGTTTGTAAGTCGGAACAGATACATTTTTTAAGTGTAGCTCCAGCCAAAAAAACAATTTTAAAGCTTTTTGTATAGCATAGGGAAGGGGTAACACCCCTGTAATGTTTGTTTCGCTGTCTATGTTTCTCTTCAGAAGATTTCATCTCACTTCCTGTCCCTGTAGTAATTGGATTTTGAAAATGTTGGATTGTTGTGGCAACAAGGATTGGTGATAAAGCATCAGTGGAGACCCCTTTTTCCCATAATAACTCTTACAGGAGTGAATTTCCCTTCCTAGAGGGAGATTTCCTATCACTTCCTGTTGTCTACCTCTGTTTGTAAGTAGGAGTCGTTTGTAAGTCGGATGTTTGTAACTAGGGGACCGCCTGTATATATAATAGGCTGCCTTTAGTATAGACTATATACAGCTCAAGCCACACTTAAAAAATGTACCTGTTCCGACTTACAAACAAATTCAACTTAAGAACAAAGCTACAGTCCCTATCCTGTGTGTAACCCGGGGACTGCCTGTATATACACTATATAAGGTACATATATATTCTTACACTGCCCGAACAGACTCTATATAATATACACTGAATGAGCTGTATATAGTCCACACCAAAGGCAGCGTATTATATATATATATATATATATATATATATATATATATATATAAATATATATATATATATTTACACGATATAAGGTACGTATATATTCTTACACTGCCTGAATGGACTCTATATACTATAAACTGAATGAGCTGTATATAGTCTACACTAAAGGCAGCATATTACATGTATATATATATATATACTATATAAGGTACATATATATTCTTATACTGTCTGCACTAATTCTATATACTATACACTGAAAGAGCTGTATGCACTAAAGGCAGCGTTTTATATATATATATATATATATATATATATATATATATATACCATTTAAGATACATATATATTCTTACACTGCCTGCACTAACTGTATACAGAACGCACTATCTACCTAGTATATCTCTCTACACTGAACTAACTAAGCTCCCTCTCTATCCACGTTATACACACACTACATAGAGCCGCTGTACAAGTGGCTTTTTATAGTGTGGGCATGGATTGAGTCTGCTGAGCAGTGATTGGCCAAAGGCACCCTGCCTTTACCAATCATAGTTCTCACAGCAGAGCGTGCTGTGATTGGCCAAAGCATGCAGGTCATGTGCATGCTTTGGCCAATCAGTGGGTGACATTTCCCCACTATTTGTATGCATTATGGGGTGCTTGACACATCCCAGGAGTCAGTGTTGCCAACCTACCAGATTGAAATTTACTGGCACAACACCCAAAATCTACTGGCACAGCCAAGTTTTTACTGGCATTTTACAAAAGTTACAAAATTACAGTTTTCAGTGCAAATTTCAGTATTTAGGTTACAAGCAAGTACACTGTGCAAAGATCAATGTGATTTAAGGTTGACAGCAAGGTAAAAAAAACATATTTCTGTCATTTTCAATATAATAAGGGCAGATTATTTAGTCCATCAGTTTTGTCACCTATGTCAAATTGTAGAGATTTCCCCTTAATTTCTGTTCCATAACCACCACAGAACGTGAGGTGAAATCCCTGGTAGCCACTAGGATCACCAGAATTTATGTCCCCACTTCTAAAGACTTCCTGTCTCCATCACCTCCTGTTTTTATCCCTCCAGTCTCCATCCCTCCATCACCCCTCATCTCCATCACCCCATCCCCCCATCTCCATCCCTCCATCACCTCTTGTCTCCATCACGCAATCCCCCCATCACTTCCTGTCACCATCCCTCCATCTCCATCGCACCATCCCCATCACCTCCTGTTTCCATTACACCATCCTTCCATTACCTCCTGCCACTTTATCCAGTGCACACTGCACTCATACAGTGCACACTCACACTAAGAGAGAGAGAGATAGACTCCTGCAGCCTGGCTCGCGACTGTCTGGCAGATTGAGCAGAGACAGTGTGTGTGTCAAACAGTCACACACTCACTGTCCCGACTCTTTTTGGCTGGCTTGAAGAGGAAGCGTACTGCACTCACCACTGTCACCAGGAGGGCTGCAGGGTCAGCCAGAGCAGGCATGCAGGAATCAGTAGGATCCATCCATCCGGAGCGTCTGCTCCGGTCAGGGGCTGGCTGGCAGTTGTGTGGCGGGAAAATGCAGTAACCTCATTTGAGGGCGGATGGGCTGGGTAGAGGCACTAGCTGGCAGCAGGAGGAGTGGTTGTCCAACTCGTCTCAGGGTCAGGATCAGATCTTCTCACTTGCCGCTCAGGAATTTCCGTAATTGCACATGCTCAGCTCTGACCGGAGCCGATGGCCGTCGTTTTTACTGGCACTTTTCGGCTGCTACAGACTTTTACGGACACCTGAAAAACTGCCCTGTTTTACAGGCTGTCCGTAAATTTATGGACGGTTGGCAACACTGCCAGGAGATAAACAAGAGAGCAGCGCCTCTAAGTGCAATACCTTCTTTAATGATAAAGGGTATAAGTAAATTTACACTCACATAAAAAATTGGATAAAAGATCGGATAAAAACAGAAAGGATCATCTGTGGATCACCAGGTGGTGTGCAGGCAGGTGTGGAGAGGAAGCCGATGCCCGTCACGCTGTTGGCTTCCAGCGCAAGCCGGGACACAAAGCCGATCACAAACGTCCACACGCTCAGCACCACGTCACTTCCGGGTCACCAAACAGGAGATGCGCGCGTTCGGATCATTCATGATCCCTCATCAGGCAAGATAGAGGTCAGCTTGTAGTAGGACAGCTCTTATTTAAAGGCAACTGGGTGGGGCCCACAATATACTCATGAGTGAATTAAAAGGGACATGGCAAAGGATATAAATATAAACGCAGTTGCAACTGAAAAAAAATCTTAAACACAAAATAAAAATGAAAATAAAAATAAAAGTAATGATAAAAATAAATTTAATAAAAATTGAATATAAAAATAAAAATAAAAATAAAATAAAAATAAAAATATAAATAATAATAATAATAGTAAAAAAATATATATTCATAATAATAAATGAATAAATATAAATAAAAATAAAAATACAAATAAGTAATGAAAATGAAATTATATAAAATGGCACATGAATACATAATCCATCAATTATACCTAATGTCCACATAATATAAGTAATAAAATATATATATATATAGCAAATGTATGTTAAAAAAAAAAAAAAAAAAATAATATACACACATAAATATATATACATACATACATATATATATATATATATATACATATATATATATAAATACACACACATACACATATACATAAAAAGAAGTGTAAAAAAGCCTGCTCGAAACAAAGGAGATATATGATGCCCAGTAGCTCCCCCCTTTTTTTT
>BLSH010254914.1:1809426-1819873 GCA_018402905.1 Glandirana rugosa
AGACTCACCAGTTATAAAATGTGCTTTTATCTTAATGCATAGAATGCATTAAGATAAAAAACATTCTGACTTTACAACCACTTTAACATAAAGTATTCAATCACCAAAATCAACAAGGCCTGTTAAGTTTTCTTGTCCATCCTTGATTATTTTTTTCTCCACCTGGTATCTGACCCTATATTCATGTGCCAAACAAACAATTTTCCATAAGGTGACTATTACTGTAATTATTGATTGTAATCCTATCTATCTCCTGTAAAGCAGCATTCATTTAGTGGTGTAAAGCTTCTGAACTTTTTTTCTTGCTATATGGTTTATCTAATATAGCAAATGCAAAATGAAAAGCCTAGTGTAAAATATTGACCACTCAGAATTAAGTTTTGCGGACATATATATAATAACACATATGGCAAATTCAGTGAAGATTACATTAACAGACCTCACAAAAGTAGGGTGAAATGAATATGAAAACAGCTGGCAGGTTTGCAATACGGGTTAGCCTGAGTGCACAGATATATGTGTATCCAGCAAGCATCCTGATCTGCTAAAGCAAACATTCATGTTCAGTGCATGCTGTGGTCTGAGTCTGAGGCACGTACATGATGTTAATGTGTCTACCTGTGTATGCCCTTGTTTCCCCCTGCTGTTAATTTTCTCCTGTGAGAGCCAGTTCACACAGGGGCGACTTGAGTCATCTGACAAGTCGCACTCCATGCATTGCAATGGAACCGTTCTAATAGGAGCGAGTCAAGTCAAGAAAAGTTTCATGTACTACTTTGGGGGTGACTTCAGGTGACTTGCATTGACTTCTATTACAGATGTCTTTTGCAAGCCGTGCTGCAGTCGTGATGTGCGGGGTCGCACCGAGGCACCCCTGAATTCGGAGCGCCCCATGTGTTAACTGGCTCTAGATGAGCCAGCCAGGTGCTAAATGTTACAATGTCTTAATGCTTTCCTGTGTCCTTAAAGTATTTGTTAACCCAAAAAAAAATGATCCTGTTCCCTTAAATCATGTTATACAGCAC
Source organism: Glandirana rugosa (assembly GCA_018402905.1). NCBI lineage: Eukaryota > Metazoa > Chordata > Amphibia > Anura > Ranidae > Glandirana > Glandirana rugosa. Next base: position 1,810,452 of record BLSH010254914.1, read on the forward strand.
AGTGCTTGTGCAGTGTCATTTTTCCCCCTGTAACACCTGTAATACCTGTCTGATCCTGCCAGTTTCTACCCTCCCACTGTACGCTGACTCCGATATATCATGGCTCACAGACTGTGACACCGGAGTCATCTGTATGTGTCTCTGTCATCCGCAGCCTGTTCTGTGTCTCCTGTGTGCTCCCCCCCCCCTCTTCTGCCCACTCCCCTCTCTGCCTGATGCCCCTTCCCATCCTACTGCTCAAATTATTGTTTTTTTACTACAGTCCTCTCTGTTTATTATTGTAATGGCCCCCTGTGACTGTGCTTTACGAAAATAACAATGTATATACCTTGTTTACTGAGCACCGATCTGCGCTGATTCCCGACAGATGCAGCGGGCGGGGCCACCTCTCTCCTCCTCCCCTGCTGACTGATGTTAGTGGGGGAATCATCGCCCCTATCCACTGCATCTGTTTGGAAGGAAGAGGAGAGAAGTGGTGGTTCAATCAGCGCAGATCAGCGCTCAGTAAACAAGGTATATATAACGTTATTTTCGTAAAGCACAGTCACAGAGGGCCATTACAGTAATAACCTGAGAGGATTACGAAGAATTAAATTGGTGGTTAACAACCACTTTAAGCTGACCTGTGTGCTGAGGTGTTTCATACCTGGGATGTGAGCTTGATGTTAGAGGGCGACCTCTCATACAACTCTGGCTCCCGGACCGCTGATAGTGGGGACAGTGGCCACAGGAGCACATCAAGGTAAGAGTGTCTGTTAATCAGTCCAGTAATGGCTGTCAGCAGATGGGCTTCTGATGAGCTGGTGCAGACTTGCAAAGCTGGAGGCTGTAGCAGGCTGGATGGACAGCAGAGTTGGATGCTGTGGCAGACTGGATGGAAAGCAGAACAGAATGCTGTGGCATACTGGATGGACAGCAGAGCTGGATGCCATGGCAGACTGAATGGACAGCAGAGCTGGATGCTGTGGCAGACTGGATGGACCACAGAGCTGGATACTGTGGCAGACTGGATTGACAGCAGAGCTGGATGCTGTGGCAGACTGGATGGACATCAGAGCTGGATGCTGTGGCAGACTGGATGGACAGCAGAGCTGGATGCTGTGGCAGACTGGATGGACAGCAGAGCAGGGTGCTGTGGCAGACTGGATGGATATTCAGACAAGCTGGTTCAGCAACAGGCAGGCAGATCAGATATAAGCAGCAGGCAGAAGGAAGGTCAGGTCACAAGCTGAGGTCATACTGTGGATCAGCAGACAAGAGCAGTAGGCAGAAGCAGGGTTGAGGCAAGCCGGGTCAGGGCAGGTAGCAGACAATCACAAGATAGGAGACAAACCAAATCAAGGTCACAGAATAGCACAGGTTTCAGGTAATCACACAGAAGCTGCAGACCAAATAGCAATGAGTCTCAGTAGCAGCCTGGTTTAAATAGACCACCCAGAGTCCTCATTAGTGACAGGAGCGTGCATTGATGTGCGAGTGCACATGTGCCACAATGCGCTCTTGCTCTGACATCGCCCCCCTCCTAGGGCAACCTCTGGGTGAACAATTTGTGCCTTTTTTGTGGGTTCCTATGGAAAAAAAGCATGGACTAAGTCTGTAGCATGTACATTTTGTGCTGGTTCCCAGGAATTTTCTTCCGGACCATACCCCTTCCATTTTACCAGATATCGTGTCTGACTTCCTCTTCTCCTACAATAGAGGATGGCTTCCACTTTGAATTGCTCATTCCTACTAACCATTACAGGTTCCTGAGGACCTGATCTACAGTCAGGGAAAGGATCTGGTACTGCAGGCTTTAACAAAAACACATTAAATATTGGGTGTAACCTAAATGACTCAGGTAAGGCCACTTCAAAAGAGACATCATTAATTTTTCTCCTTACCGGAAATGGTCCTACGAACCTCGGTTCCAGCCTCTTTGAGGGACACATCATCTTCAAATTGGCAGTGGAAAGCCAAACTTGATCTCCAGGTTGTAAGACCAGCTCCCCCCTCCTCCTTTTGTCGAATGACCTCTTACTGACTTCCTGTGCTTTTGTGATGGTTTCTTGCAACAACAGGTTATTACGGGAGAAGAAGTCCACCGAACGGCCGGAACCGGAGATTCGGATTTGGTAGAAAGGAGGTATGGAATCCGTAATTGGCAAAAAACTGAGACTGCTGGGTAGTGGAGTGGTTGGCATCGTTGTAGGCAAATTACGCGAGGGGTAATGGTGATACCCATTTGTCTTGGACAAAGGAAGTGAAGCACCTGATGTATTGTTCCAGTGTTTGGTTAGTTTGCTCCGTTTGCCCATTGGTCTGTGGATGGTAAGCAGAAGAAAAGGAAAGTTCAATCTGTAGGGTTCTGCATAAGGCTCTTCAAAATCTGGATGTAAATTGGATGCCACGGTCAGACACCGTCCATGGAGTCTAACGATTTCATTTACAAAACTTTATCAGTTTCTGTGGCCGATGGAGTACCTTTTAGAGGAACAAAATGAGCAATCTTTGAAAAGCAATCCACTACCACAAAGATCACAGTACATTCTTCTGAAGATGGAAGTTCGACTATAAAGTCCATGGAAATCATTTTCCAGGCCCTGTCAGGTATGGGCAGGGGTCTCAGCAATCCCCAGGACTTGTTACAGGAACTCTTACTCTGGATGCACGTATTACACGTGTTTACATACGTTTTGCAGTCCTTTTCTAATCCAGGCCACCAGAAAGAGCGTTGTACTAGTTCTGTAGTTTTATGGATTCCGAAATGGCCTACCCCCAGGGCCATCATTTGAAATTGTTCAGGAACAAAGACTTGCCCTTCTTTCCACCACAGTCCATTCTTTATTTGTAAAGTAGTCCCTGGAGGACTAATCATCCCTGTGGAAGCTTGCTGTAATTGGCAGAGAAGGTCAGTGTGCAACAGTAAGAAGTTCCCAGCTGGCAGAATGGTATCCGGCATTGGAATGTCTTTGGGATCCTCAAACCTGTGAGACAGGGCATCAGGTTTAACATCAAGGGCGATCAAAAGGTTAACTGTGTACTGTGGGAAAGGGGCTTTGACTAAGGGAAAGCAATGATCCGTGCTCCTGCTTTGCAGGAACACAGGATCAATGCCTCCCCTACTGACAGTATGGCAATCTGCCTTGTTTACATAGGCAGATTGCCGTTCTGGAACTCTGCCTGTGCATGTGCTCCCCAAACCCTGGAGTGTGGGATCACATACTAGGTACCTGATCCTGAGCAGGAGAGCCACCTTGCCGCCATATATGTAAGTTATACGATTGGAAAGCAGTTAAATTGATGACATCCCTCTCCTAACAGCTCAAGTTCCACACCTTTGTAAGAATACTTGTCTATTTCTAATCCTATTCTGTCTTGCAAATATTTGCACCAAAGATATCTCTAAAAATAATTGTGAAAAAGTAAAGTATCCCCACTGCATATGACATATGTTCTAAGAAGAGGTTAGACCATTGTGATATGCATGTACATTGTATTATGATTGTGATTGGGAGGTTTATGCAGTAAATGATGCATATGTTTGTATATCCACATGCTGACCAGGCCTTTTTCTTCTTGATACTTGTTGTTTACAAGTAAAAATCAGTATTTTTTGCTAGAAAATTTCTTAGAACCCCCAGACATTATTGTTAGCAGAGACCCTAGAGAATAAAATAGCGGTTGTTGCAATTTTTATGTCACATGGTTTTTGCACAGTGGTTTTTCAAAAGCATTTAACCACTTGCCAACCATATCGCATGGATATAGGGCAGCAAAGTGGCTCTGCTGCGCATATCGCTGTCTATAAACAGCAATCCACGCAGCCACAGTTGACTCTCGTGCCCGCCGCAAGCTCCATGAGTGGGGCCACGGGTCAGACGGACTCGATGTCTGCCGGCAACCCACGATCGCCTTCTACAGAGGAAGAATGGGGACGGCGTTTCCCCGTGCTGACAGGCGGAATGACAGTGATCTACTGATCAGTTAGATCTGTCATGCCCCTGCCTGCCCAGCCCCCATACAGTTAGAACACAGTAAGGGAACACAGTTAACCCCTTGATCGCGCCCTACAGGTTAACCCCTTTTCTGCCAATTACATTTAAACAGTAATCAGTGGCTATTTTTATCTCTGATCGCTGTATAAATGTCAATGGTCCCAAAAAAGTGTAAAAAATGTCAGATCTGTCCGTGGCAATATTACAGTCACGATAAAATTTGCAGATCGCCGCCATTACTAGTAAAAAAAAAAAAAATTGTAAAAACACCATAAATTAATTCTCATAGTTTGTAAAGGTGGCAACTTTTGCACAAACCAATGTACGTCTATTGCAGATTTTTTTTACCACAAATATGTAGAAGAATATATAGAAGAAGAATATATATTGGCCTAAACTGATGAATAAATTTATTCTTTTATATATTTTTTTTTAGTAAAAAATATTGTTTTTTTTCAAAATTGTCGCTTTGTTTTTGTTTATAGTGCAACCAAAAGAAAGCTCTATTTGTGGGAAAAAGAGGAATTTTGTTTGGGTACAACATCATACGACTGCGCAATTGTCAGTTAAAGTGACGCAGTGCCGAATCGCAGAAAGTGCTCTGGTCAGGAATGGGGTAAATCCTTCCAGGGCTGAAGTGGTTAATGATTAAAAAAATATATATATAATAATATATACCCCAATTGTTGTATACTATGAAAGAAGATGTTATGCTGAGTAAATAGATACCTAACATATCATGTTTTAAAACTGCACATGTGCGTGGAATGACGCCAAACTACGGTATTTAAAAGTCTCCATAGGCGACACTTTCAAAATGTCTACATTAGAGTTACATAGGAGTTCTAGTGCTAGGATTATTGCTCTCACTCAGATGCGGGGATAGCTCACATGTGTGGTGCGAATACCGTTTGTGGGCATGAACTACGTATGCGTTCACCACTGTGCGCAACGGGGATGCTTTAAAAAAAAATGAAATTTATTTAATTACATTTTTTTTTCATTTTACACTGTACTTTTACAAAAAAAATTGTAATCACTTTTATTGTAACATCCCTTGCGATAACAATGCAGCATTACAGGTCCTCTTTATGGAGGGATCTGGGGTTTAAAACACCCCAAATCTCTCCTTCACCCTTAAAAGCAAAAGATCAAAAAAACTTTTTTTTTATGTTTTCCAAGACGAAAAAATTGCTTTCTATTACATATGGCCAGAACCGGAAGTAATGTCATAGGGCAGAGAGATGAGAGGAGGCTATCTTGTCTTCGCTTATCTCTGTGCCCAGCCACCACCAGCACCTGATCGGTTTTTGGGCTTCTCGATCTACCAGGTAAGCCTGAAAACCAGTGGAAAGCGGCGGGATGAGGGTGGAACCCCTCCCGCTGCTTCAAAAGTCACCCACCGGCAAAACCGCCACTCTGAGCATTTTTATGAGAAGGACCAGCGCCCGAGGGAAAAAAACGATAACAGGGATATGGCATCTGGCTGCAGCCATAACCCCGGTATTTAATGACAAAGTAATGACATATTTTCCCAGTTAGGCGATCGGCCTGTGGATATACACAAAAAAGTCTCTGAAAATCTAGCAAACGACAGGAGAAAATAAATACGGGGTTAATTCACTAAAGGCAAATATACTGAGTGCTTTGCGAGTGCAGCTGCTCCAGAGCTTAGTAAATGATGGGAAGCTCTGCTGACTTCCATCATCCAATCATGTGCAAGCAAAAATTCTGCTTTTCTTTTTTAATTTTTCTTGCATTTAATTGGATATTCTTTGTAAAGTAAAGTTTTATCTAATTTCCTAAGCTCTATAGCAACTTACAAAGTGCGCAGTCTATTTACCTGTAGTAAATAAACCTTAATGTTTCTGTGTTTTTCCACATTTAGGTTTCTATGCATTACTGTTGAGAGAACTAACCTGAAAAAACTGGAGACTACTCCAAATTGGCTATTATATTTTTACATTCCTTAAATGTGGACCACTACTTATTTAACTCATGCATTTATTTATTTATTTTCTTTAGTGAATTGACTTTAACACCATTTTAGGAGGCATTTACCACACATTTTTGCTTTTTGAGGTAAATTTCGTATAAGGTGATAGTGAATTGACATTTTCATTATCTCATGAGATATTTGGGAAAAATGTGTCAGATCACCTAAATACCTCATGCAATATGCTTTAGTGAATGGAGCCTTGGGTGTCACCAAAACAGGACAGAAGGGGAAATCTTCCATTGAAGGTACAAGTTTCCATAACAACAGGGATTTCCTCTCCCTTCCTGTTTTGGCTATGGGGCAGGAAGTAAAGGGAAATCTCCCTGGAGTTTAGACACAGATGGCATGGGTTATTTTTTAATTGTTTATTTTTTTTTGAATGTTCATAGTTTTATTAAATCTGCCTTACAAGACCCACATGGTCTATCAAAACAGACATAATTACAATTCTGAATGTATGACAATATAGCAGAAATGTACCAATTTTGATGATGGCATAAAAGATGGGGTTATAACCTTTTCTTACTTTATCCAAAATTAATTAAAAATATGTTCCCTTTATTTCTAATTTAACCCTGTAGCATCTGTTAAAAAGCCCAGATGTAAATTCTGAGTAGAATGACCCGTTAAGAGAAGCTGACGGCTTTGAATGAACTATATTCTTTTCACATGGAGGGGTAATTTAAAATGGAAAAAATGAGATGGTTGCCCCAAATTAATAACATATTTTTAAGGAGCATCTTGTTAGTATAAAAAATCAGGAGCACCCTTATTAAAATCTAAACTACTGCATGCTCAAAATAGATATATACACGTTACAAGGTCAGGTCAGTCTTTTCTAAATTAAAAGCTATTCCAAGCTATAGCATTCATAATCATCTAAGATCTAAAGCAGTGTAGTACAATTTTAATGAGGTACGGTGAACATAAAAACTGCAGGCAACTGCTTGTGATTTATAAAGGCATTATAACATCCAATTAACTCATTAGCCATGATGCGCCTTGTTCATATACCTTCAATGCTATTATCTAATAGCTGACTGAAGTGATGTGCTTGGGTTATTGGCTGTTTTTCAAATATTACAATTTACACAAGCATATTTACATGTACAGAACCACTAAATGTAGACTAAGGAGTTTACAATAAAAAAGTAAATTAAGAAGGTAAAGTGTTAGTTGGAGATCAGTACAGTTGTAAAATTCAACAAAAGTTCTATCCAATACTGAAATATGTCCTACTTTTGGGAAGGTAACATCATTTTCAAGTAAAATTATATTCCTGTAGGCTGTGACCATAGCCAGATTTCAGTAGGCACTCAACCTCTTCTGCCCTTAGTGGGTGATGGAAAAACCTGGGGAGGAATGTGAATGATAGGAGAGTGGAAGGGGGCATAAGAACAAAAGGAGAAAAAAAATGTTTTTATTTTTTTTTTTCAAAATCTCTATGACAAAATCTAGGTAATTTAGTACTTGTCAGCCTAATGCTAGGCTGCTGTTATCTCTTCACCAAATACATCCATACTATTTTACAGTAAGAAAACAATTCAGTAGGTGAGTTATCAATATACTTTCATCATGCTGAATATATTTGTGAACTAGGTTAAAGCCTAACTCTAGATTTACCCTAACTTTAAATAACTTGTTTGGTGCAAGCTATTTCCTTTACTAATACACATGCCCACTGTCAGCACTGTATAAACTGTATGTAGCATCATTAACTCATATACTTAAAACAAATATAATCATTAAAGCATAAGCAGCGCTTATCTAGTGTATTGCACACCTTACTCCCAAAAAGTTCAAGATTGTTGCAACATATGATAGGTAAGCCCATTAATTAACTTCCTCCACTCAATGTCCAGTCCCCTTAAAGTTTACACTCACTAGATCCTCAAATATCATGCGCCTTTGACAATATCCTTGTCCTCATTGGGACACACTAGATTAGGGTCCTCCACCAATCACAATATGTCATAATAAAGGGAAACAGACCTTATAGCGTAATACTGTTAAAATTTTTATTCCCATAACCCCCCCTTAAAATTCCACTTACAAAAAATAAATCAAAATACAGCATAAATGTATTGATAATGACCGCTCAGCCTACACAATCTCTCTCACCGATCCATGGTAAATCCTGTACACGATGATTCCCGGGTGGAGTTCGTAGCTGCTGGCAGTATCTGAAGCTGCGGTTATAGGTAAGTCCATCACCATGTGATAGGTAAGTCCATCACCATGTGATGGACCTACCTATCACATGGTGCCATAATCTTGAACTTTTTGGGAGTAAGGTGTACAATACACCAGATGAGCGTTGCTTATGAGTTAATGGTGATAAATTTGTTATAGCGGCTGCTTACATGAACATCTATGTATAATATGATGTCATGAGTGCTGGAAAGGTGATTTAGTCGCTTTGAGGTTTTTGCATGTAGCATCAGCATCACTCTCCTGGTCCATGCAGCACTTAGCTGCTGTAAATGTCATCTCCCGCCACCCACGTCAGCCTGTGTAATGGCCATACCCTTAAAAACTTCACTACAATCCCCTGGAGGATGTGCAGCATCATGATGTTCACAGTGGGGAGCAGTCATTGGTCAGCATGGCTAGGTGACTGCACTGACCAATTGATGGCATCCTGAAAAAAAAGAAGGCTTGTAAGAGATTGCCCAGGAATATTACAATGATGCACATTGCCCAGGAAAAGACCTTTTTTTAGAAAATTGCATGCAGCAATAATTAGGAAATATGCCCTTTTAAACAAACATTCAGCCTGCTATGTAGACAGTGCATACATAGAGGCTATAAAGAGGCTTCAGCACATATCAGCAGCATAAGGATGTAAAAATTCTCCCCTCCCCCAACCCCAAATTCCCCAAGTTACACAACATGTTTCTCCCTAAAGAACAGTCAGTAAGGGTTTAAGCCTACTTGAAGAGACAAGTGCTTATAAGTAGTGTTGAGCGAACCCGGACTGTAACGTTCGGGTCCGTACCGAACTTTCGGGTGTCCGTGGCACGGACCCGGACCCGGACATTTCAAAAATCGTTCGGGTTCGGTCCGGGGTTCTGCTATTTTATTCCACGTGTTGAGAAGCTGCAGGGCAGCCAATCAACAAGCGTTTCACTGGTTTGCCCTTAGAAGCCATCACAGCCATGCCTACTAATGGCATGGCTGTGATTGGCCAGTGCATCATGTGACCCAGCCTCTTTATAAGCTGGAGTCACAGTGCTGCAGTCACATGCTCCTTGGGTTAGTATAGGGAAAGGTAGCTGACGGCGTGAGGGACAGATTTTAGCCATTTTAAGACCTGATCCTGCATCCTGAGATAGATTACTTTACTACTGCTGTCTGTGCTGTTGCTCTGAGGACAGATAGCAGAAATTAGAGATTTCACATACCGCTGCTTTGAGTTGCAGATCAAGCTCTGCATAGAACAACGA
>BLSH010254914.1:1821158-1839201 GCA_018402905.1 Glandirana rugosa
TGACGTCAAACGAAGTACGCAAAAATTTTAATCTCGTATGTGAAAAAACGCACTAGTTAAATCAAAACGTCGTGTCAGTTTTGTGGGTCGTACCCTCAAGGGTACGTTAGGACCACACTTGACCGGGAGTCGCGACGACTATTTCACGTATCCCTGTCTAATCACATCGTGAATATTCATCTCAACTCGCTTGTGGACCTTCAAGCCCAAGACGACCAGGCAGGCTTGAAGCCCTGTTTCAGGCCCAGGCCCAGGCCTGCCTTGGGCTTGCTAGCGTGCCTGTTGCTTGGGGTAACTTTAGTTACCCCTGGGCTTGAAAATCCGTGTTTTTACCGACATCGTTTCAGGACCTTGTGCGATCGTTCGGGTTCCGTCCGGACCCGGACCCGGACTTTGTCCCGAAGTTCGGACGGACCAGCAGAACCCGAACTTCCAGGTGTTCGCTCAACTCTACTTATAAGTGCTACACTAATCTGTCCCTATGCACTTTATCAGCAGCGCTGAGGGCCAGTTCACACCAGGATTGCATGGGAACTCCCATGCTGGGTGTTTTGACTGTGCTGCAAAACTAAATTGATCACGCAAAAAAGTGTATGCTCTAATTTTAAAAACGCATGAAGCAAACTGCAGTACAATTTGATTTGGTACCTGCAAACAAGCTGCATTTGGGTGCCATTAATAATACATTGGCAACACTGCGGGACAAGGTCATATAGAGCCCAGGGCGAACATGCCAAATTGTGCCCCCCACCTCCAAGATGTATGAGCATTTTGTGTCAGCAAAAATCCCCACCCCATAAAAATTGTGCACTGATCTGCATGCTTACCCCCTAAACATAAATTCCCCTTCCTCTCAGTACAAATCCACCCCCCTCTGAAATTCCCTCCTTCCCAGCACAAATATTTGCCCCCCCAACCCCCCCCAGCTAAAATCCTCTCACCCCATAGGCCCCCAGCACAAATCCCCCGCCCCCATAAAACCCCCCCTCCTAGCACAAATCTTTTTTTTTTTTTCTACTTTCAATGATTTTTATTGAAAAAATTGCATTTGTCAACAGGGAATACATACATTTTTAAAGTACATCATGAGCTTAAGTAAAGCATCATAGTACGGGAAGAAAAAAACAAGATTCACTATTATCAGTGATTACAGGACCCTCTGTATCATCCGACAAGATCTTAATTTATATTTTACACACAACATTGTTCACTTGAGGCATAGGGGCATAGTTGAGCGGGTATGGGAAATGGTCCCGGGACCCCATAAGGGATCAAACCCAAAACCCTTGCCGCTGGGAACCATACCCCACTCCCAATCATATGAATTGGGTAAGTTCAAGATATGAGTGAGCCCACTATAGGAGACTCTTTAAACAGGGTCCCGAATTTCCATCTTATTCAGTTAAAGTAAGCGTCAAAGGGTAGGATAAGAATAGGTGGGCTCCTGGGAGTCCAGGGCCCGAAGAAAGACAAGAGAAGAAAAGAATAGAGAAAAGTGGTCCATCAAGCCAAACCTCAGAATCAAATTGTTACCTTATTTGGAAGTTATTCCGGGAATTAATGAAATGCCCACATAGGTCGCCCAGGGTTTCCAAACTGCTTCAAATTTCAGGGAAGTTGTATATTTGTCGGCCTGTCACTTTGGAAATCATTTTAAAAATTTTCTTCCAGAAAGATGTCCTGATTCTGGGACATTCCCACCAAATGTGGGCCATCGTTCCCCTCAGCCCGGACCCCCGAAAACAACAGGGGTCCGCCGAGGGGAACATGATCGCCAATCAAGAAGGAGTTAAATACCATCTAGTTATTTCTTTAACGCTAGCCTCCATGAGGGAGACGTTATTCATACCTTGGAATGATCGGAAGAAGGCAGAGTGCCATTTTTCCAGGTCCCAGTCTATTTTGAGGTCATCTTCCCAAGCTTGCATGTATGCAGTTTTGCTTGTTGGGAGGGCAAGTGAATGGTAGATAACAGAAATCCCTCCTCTCTGATCCATGGCTTGTCCGCACTAGCTTTCATAAGCCGTCACTGAGCCTGTATTTATGTTATCTTTCCAGACTTTTTGCAAGAAATTGAAAATTTGTCTAAATCTGAAATGTTCAGTATCTGGTAGTTCTTGTTTGCTGATCCAATGTCCTAAGGGGAGAGGTCCCGAGAGGGAGAGGAAGTGTCCTATCCAGTACAGTCCTTTGTCCAGCCACCACTGGAAGACTTTAATATCCCTACCTGGTGGAAAATCAGGGTTATGGAAGATGTGAGACAGAGAAATGCAACCTGAGACTAGTTCTCTTGGTTTGCAAAGTTTGTCCCACATGGCTAACGATTGGGAGAGAACAGGGGAGAGGATTACCGGGCGATCTCTGGTTGGGACCCAAAGGAGATAATTGATAGTGTAGGAGGGCACTGCTTGTCTTTCTATCTGAGTCCAGTCCGGTTTTTCTGTTTTGAAATAAATCATCGAAAACTGTGCTAATCTTGCTGCTTGGAAAGCAAAAATCTTTTACCCCTCAAATCCCCCTCAGCACAAACTCCCCTCCCCTAAATCCCCACCCTGGCACAAATCCCCCCCCCCCCCCCCAAAGTTGTACTCCTAGCACAAATACCCCAAAATCATCCCAACTAGCACAAATCCCCCCCCCCCAAAAAAAATCCCCTCTTAGAACAAATCCCTTCCTCCTCTACCATTTTACCTTTTCTAGCACAACCCCCCCCCCCAAATCCCCCCTCCTAGCACAAATCCTGTTCCCCCTCTGGACACATATCCCCCCAAATCACCACTCCTAGCACACCTCCCCAAATTTCACCTCCTAGAATCATTTTTACCTCCTGCCACCTCCCCATTTTCTCCTCCCAATAATCCCAAAATCCCCTCCCCCTAATCTCCTTGTGGTGCCCCTCCACCTCACATGACACCACAGTGCCCAGGGCAGCTGGCCCTTCTGCCCACCTTGTCCCAGCCCTGATTGGCAAACTCATGCAGATTGCAAGTGCAGTGCATTTGAATGTAATGTGAGAAGCACACACAGAACGCACCTTTGCAGTACCGCATTCGGGTGTGAACTGGTCCTGAAAATAATGTAAATGTGATGCTACAACCTCTAATCTGATCCAAACTGCACCAATGATGAGGAATTTAAGAAAGAAGCAGACTCTCTAAGGGATAGATTCCTAAGGAGAGGCTACAGCTGCAAGTCTCTTAAACATGCATACCAGAGGGCTAAGGAAAGCCCAAAGAAACTCTTGGTATTTCAGGGTGGACAAAGCCAGGACCAGGTCAAAATTAGACCCATTATAAAATTTAACAAACAAAGTGAGGAAATAAGGACCATTCTTAACCACTTGCCAACTGCGCTATAGCCGAATGATGGCTACAGCGCGGTTGTCTAGTTCTGGGGCGCTGTCATATGATGGGTTCCTGTGATTGTGCCTGCCACACACCCACAGCTGGGTGTGGGTGGCATGCTCTGTGATTGTAGTGTCCTCCAGACATTGCTGATCACAGATTGAGATAAAGAGCCAATCGGTGGCTCTTTACCGCATGATCAGCTGTGGTGATTAGATGCTGGTTATTGGCACTCCTTTCCTCATGCTGCCAGCATAAGGAGAGGAGAAGAAAGCCGATAACCAGTTACCCTAAAAGGGACATGCACACTAATAATCAGGGCACTGATCAGTGTCCTGATTATCAGTGCAGTCCCACCAGTGCTTCTAATCGTTGTCCACCAGTGCTGCAAAACTGTGCCCACCAGTGCTGCCAATCAGTGCCTACCAGTGCTGCCAATCAGTGCCAATCAGTGCTGCCAATCAGTGCCCATCAGTGCCTCCTCATCAGTGTCACCTATCAGTGTCTCCTACCAGTGACCTTTAATGCTACCCATCAGTGCCGCCTATCAGTGCCCATCAAATCCATCAGTATCCATCAGTGACACATATCAATGCCCATCAGTGCTGCCCATAAGTGCAGTCTCATCAGTACCTCCTTATTAGTGTCCATCAGCGCAGCCTATCAGTGCCCATCAGTGCAAAATTTTATAACAAATTATGAAAACATTTTTTGTTTTTATTTTGAAATGTTTGACCTTTTTTCGTTTATTTAGCAAAAAATAAAAAAGCCCAGTGGTGATTAAATACCACCAAAAGAAAGTTCTGTTTGTGTGAAAAAAATTATAACAATTTAATTTGGGTACATTGTTGCTTGACCGCGCAATTGTCATTCAAAGTGCGACAGCGCTGAAAGCTGAAAAATGGCCTGAGAAGGAAGTGCATCCATAGGCAAGTGATTAATGAACATCTACTGACAAAGGACAATGTCATTAAAAATTTTGTTGACAATTGCCCACGCATTACTTTCAGGAGAAGTCATTCCCTGGGAGATATATTAGTACGCAGCCACTTCAATAGGAGACAGGGGGAGGACCCCTGTGGAACTCGCTCAAGAGGCATGTTACGCTGTGGCAACTGCCCTTTCTGTAAATACATTAGAGTGGTAAGAGGTCCACAACAAATAGGATCACTGACTTTTACCCCTAGACACTTTGTGAATTGCAAGATGCAAGGCATAGTTTATCTTTTGACCTGCAGCTGCGAAGCCTATTACGTAGGCAAAACTAAAAGAATGCTCTGGCGAGGGGTCAAGGACCATGTGTCAGATATTAAAGATGGCAATCTTGAAAGCCCTATTGTGAGACACTTTGGAGATAAACATACTGTAGGTAGAAATTTGATTCACTATAGTTTATGGCCTTAGATAGAATACACCCCAATATACGCGGGGCGATTGTGATTTATTAAAATCCATCCTTTTTTTCCTCGGATCTCCTCTTGTCTGTTTGCTCTATCTCTCAATTTATATAGGTATGAGATGTGTGCAATTTTGCTGTTTTTTCCCTGTTTTTTCTGCTGTTTTTTCCCTGCACCAGCTGGACCTTTGTATCTTTCAGTCCTCTGATGGATGTGCCGTTGGTCCTTGGACTCTATAATGTGGGTTGTTTTTCAGGCAGGGGCCATTGCTTCCTATGTGTGTGTTTTGCCCTGGGTGGCCCATTGGTGGAATTTTGCTGTGCTTGCTCCGGATTGTGCGCATGTCCTGGGACGTGGGGTCATGACATTTCGTTATCACTACCATGGTGGCAGCCATTTTGCGATCCATGCTGGTGTGCATTCGGGCCTCGACAAGGTTTCCCAATTGTGAGCATGGCATTCACGTGTGGGCTGGCTATTATCGGCACTTCACCCTGGTCACCCAGCAGCCCCTTCTCCTATGTGTTTTCTCCACTCTCCCCCACATTTCCTCCTCCCTCCGGAGGGTCTTGATGTCTCTTACATGCACACATATGCCTTTATCTATGGGAAAAGCCACCTTGCCCCTGTTAGGCCCATCCCCTTTTCAATTCTTTCATCAATAATAGTTGATATTGTTTTTACTCCTAACTCACACATTAGATAACTTCCAATATACTGTATATTTATATTTTTTAATATTGTTTATATATTTTTATTTCCTTCAATACATATTCATTAATTTGAATGATGTGCAGTCATATATATATTGTGAGTAGAGTTGAGCGGACACCTGGATGTTCGGGTTCGGCGGGTTCGGCCGAACTTTGCGGAAAAGTTCGAGTTCGGCCCCGAACTTGACCCGAACTTGACCCTGAACCCCATAGAAGTCAATGGTGACCCGTACTTTTGGGCACAAAAATGGCTCTAAAAAAGTCCTGGAAAGGGCCAGAGGGCTGCAAAATGAAGCAAAATGGGGGTAAGAGTAGGACAAGGGCCATGCAAACAAATGTGGCTAGGGAAATAACTTAAAATCACATGAAAAAAATAAAAAATGGAGGAGGAGGTGGATGTGTAATAGGAGATTGAGGAGGCGGTGACCGTGGTGGTGTAGGTGGTGGAAGTGGCTGTGGAGGAGGAGGAGGAGGGGTCCAAAACTGTTTTTTGTTTGTTTGTTTTTTTTTCTAATTGGGGTAGCCCCCAAAATATTGAGGCATATTAAAAAAAAAAGGACACGTTCACTTAAGTATAACAATGGCTGTGTGAGGCCGGTCAAAATGTCTATTCTGCACAAGGTACAGACAAGTCTTGTGGGATCCATGCCTGGTTCATTTTAATAAAGGTTAGCTTGTCCTGCGCATGTCTTTGATAACGCCCCCTGCCGTGCTAAACACACGTTCAGACAATACACTGGCTGCAGGGCAGGCCAGCACCTCCAAGGCATAAAGTGCAAGCTCAGGCCATGTGCCAAATTTGGAGAACCAGAAGTTGAATGGGGCAGGGCAGGCCAGCACCTCCAAGGCATAAAGTGCAAGCTCAGGCCATGTGCCAAATTTGGAGAACCAGAAGTTGAATGGGGCAGACCCATCGGTCAGTACGTGTAGGCGTATGCACACATACTGTTCCACCATGTTGCTGAAATTCTGCCTCCTGCTAAGACATTGCCTATCAACTGGTGGTGCTGTTTGTTGTGGCGTGCTGCTGACAAAGCTTTTCCACATTTCGGCCATGCTAACCCTGCCTTCTGAGGTGCTGGCGGTGCCACAGCTGCGTTGGTGACCTCTTCCTCCTCCTCTGCCTTCGCCTTGTGCTT
This sequence comes from Glandirana rugosa, assembly GCA_018402905.1. Lineage (NCBI taxonomy): Eukaryota > Metazoa > Chordata > Amphibia > Anura > Ranidae > Glandirana > Glandirana rugosa. The sequence goes on from BLSH010254914.1 coordinate 1,827,752, forward strand.
CCACTGAGCCCCCAATGTCATTTTGGAATGCCCTCAGCAGTGCGTCTACCAGCGTATGCTTGTAATCGCGCATCTTCCGATCACGCTCCAGTGAGGGAATTGAGGACGGCACGTTGTCCTTGTAACGGGGATCCAGCAGGGTGGCCACCCAGTAATCAGCACAAGTTTCAATGTGTGCAACTCGGCTGTCGTTGCGCAGGCACTGCAGCATGTAGTCGCTCATGTGTGCCAGGCTGCCCAGAGGCAAAGACAAGCTGTCCTCTGTGGGAGGTGTATCATCTGTGTCCTCCGTATCCCCCAGCCACACTCCAGTGATGCCCAAGCTGCGTTGGGTGCCACCCTGCTTTGAACATGATTCCTCCTTTTCATCATCCCCGTCCTCCTCATCCTCCAGAACTGTGCCCTTGCTTGAAATTTTTTTACCTGGCCTATGCTGGTGCAGGAACCCACCCTCCGAGCCACTTGTAAATGACTGGCCTGATAACCATGGAAATGATCCCTCTTCCTCCTCCTCCTGTGCCACATCCTCTTCTATCATCGCCCAAAGTGTTTTTTCAAGGAGACATAGAAGTGGGATAGTAACGCTGAGAACAGCGTTATCTGCACTGGCTATGTTGGTGGAGTACTCAAAACCCCACAATATGGTACACAGGTCTCGCATGGAGGCACACTCGTTGGTTAAGTGGTGCTGTTCCGCAGAGCGACTGACCCGTGCGTGCTGCAGCTGAAACTCCACTATTGCCTCACACAGTCTCTCCAGCATGTGCAAGGTGGAGTTCCACCTTGTGGGCATGTCGCATAGGAGGTGGTGAGCGGGAAGGCCAAAGTTCAGCTGGAGCGCAGACAGGCGAGCAGCAGCTGGGTGGGAACGATGAAGGCGCGCACAGACGGCCCACACTTTCTGCAGCAGCTCTGACATATCCGGGTAGTTTTTTTTAGAAATTTTGCACCACCAAATTCAGCACATGCGCCAGGCAAGGGATGTGCATCAAACCAGCTAGGCCCAGAGCTGCTACGAGATTTCGCTCATTATCGCACTCCACCAGGCCGGGCTTGAGGCTCAGTGGCAAAAAACACTCATCGGTCTGTTGTTCAATGCCCGTCCACAGCTCCTGCGCAGTGTGGGGTTTATCCCTCAAACATATCAGTTTTAAAACAGCCTGCTGTCGTTTCTCCCTGGATGTGCTGAAGTTGGTGGTGTAGGTGTTACACTGAGCGGATGAGAAGGTGGTAGAGGAGGAGGAAGCGGAGTAGGAGGAGGAGGCAACAGGAGGCAAAGAGAGATGCCCTGCAATCCTCAGTGGCTCAAGGACATGCGCCAAACTGCTATCCACCTCAGGCCCACCCGCCACTACATTTGCCCAGTGTGCAGTTAGCGCAATATAGCGTCCCTGCCCATGCTTACTGGTCCACATATCAGTGGTTATATGGACCTTGCCACAGATGGGGTTGCGCAGTGCACACTTGATCTTGTCCCTGACTTGTTTGTGCAGGAAAGGGATGGCTCGCCTGGAAAAGTAGTGGCGGCTGGGAACCACGTACTGTGGGACAGCCACCGCCATCATTGTCCACCAGACGGAATGACAGCATTTCAAAGGCCAGGAATTTTGAAATGCTGGCATTCAGGTCCAGGGGTCGCGGGTGGGTAGGGGGGTACTTCCTCTTTCTCTCCAGTGTTTGGAAGATACACAGCTGTAAGCTTTCATGGGACCATGGTGTGGAAATGCTTGGGGACGGTGGCGGACATGGTGGCGTTGCTGTCACATCATCTGTTTGCTGGGTGGCAGGTGACACTGGCACTGTAGAGGTGGAGGAAGAGGCCGAGGCAGCAGCAGAAGAGGAAGCAGGAGGAGCCCGAGACTTTTCTTGGATTTTGAGGTGCTTATTCCACTGCAGCTCGTGCTTTGCATGTAGATGCCTGGTCATGCAGGTTGTGCTCAGGTTTAGAACATTTATGCCTCGCTTCAGGCTCTGATTGCATAGCGTGCAAACCACTCGTGTCTTGTCGTCAGCACATTGTCTGAAGAACTGCCACGCCAGGGAACTCCTTTGAGCTGTCTTTGGTGTGCTAGGTCCCTTGGTGCAGTGGGTAGTAGCAGGCGTACTGTCTAGAGGACGGTCACTCCTCTTTTGCAACCTGCTTCCTCTTTTGCTGTGCTGGTGCCTCTGTGCGACCACCACCTCTTCCTCCAAACTGCACACGTCACTCGCACGACCTTCATTCCATGTGGGGTCTAGGACCTCATCATCCTCCACATCATCTTCCACCCACTCTTCATCACTGCCCTCCTTGTCAGTCTGCACACTGTAGAAAGCTGCAGCAATTTTGTCATCATCAGAGACGTGCTTCGGTGGTGTTTCCATGTCCTCATCCTGAACCAGAGGTGGTTGGGCATCGGTGCACTCAATGTCTTCCACTTCTGGGGCAGGGCTATGTGGATGGCCCACAGAATGCATACCAGCAGAGTCATCAAAAAGCATAAGAGACTGCTGCATGACTTGGGGCTCAGACTGCTTGGCTGATTTACAAGGGGCTGAGGTGAAAGACAGATGGCCATGGGGTTCAGGTGCCAACTCTGAGCTTTCAGCAAGGGACCGGGTGGGAGACAATATGAAGGAACTGGAGGCATTTTCTGCCACCCAATCTACTATCGCCTGTACTTGTTCTGGCCTCACCATTCGTTGAGCGGCATTTGGACCTGCCATATAACGTTGAAGGTTCTGTCGGCTAGTCGCACCTGAGGAAGGTGTTTCACTTTTGCGTGTAGCTGGCACTGATCGACCACGTCCTCCCCTTGCAACAGGAGCTTCACCAACACCATCAACACCAGTAGCACCAGCAGCACCATGACCACGTCCCTTATTTGACGCTCTCCTCATTCTGGACGCAAATGTACTATTTAGAACAAATTTATATTATTTTTTATAACGCTAATCTGTCCCTCACACCAGCAGCAGGATCCTCTCCCTACACTAGTGTGAGATAATTTTGTAACGGTATTCTGTCCCTCACACCAGCAGCTGGAACCTCTCCCTATACTAGTATGAGCTGATTTTATAATGGTAATCTGTCCCTCACACCAGCAGCAGGAACCTCTCCTTATACTAGTATGAGATTATTTTATAACGGTAATCTGTCCCTCACACCAGCATCAGGAACCTCTCCCTATACTAGTATGAGATGATTTTATAACGGTAATCTGACCCTCACACCAGCAGCAGGAACCTCTCCCTACACCAGTATGAGATGATTTTATAACGGTAATCTGTCCCTCACACCAGCAGCAGGAACCTCTCCTTACACCAGTATGAGATGATTTTAAAATGGTAATCTGTCCCTCACACCAGCAGCAGGAACCTCTCCCTATACTTGTATGAGATGATTTTATAATGCTAATCTGTCCCTCACGCCAGCAGCAGGAACCTCTCCCTATACTAGTATGAGATGATTTTATAACGCTAATCTGTCTTTCACACCAGCAGCAGGAACCTCTCCCTATACTAGTATGAGATGACTTTATAACGATAATCTATCCCTCACACCAGCGGCACGAACCTCTCCCTATACTAGTATGAGATGATTTTATAACACTAATCTATCCCTCACACCAGCGGCAGGAACCTCTCTCTATACTAGTATGAGATGGTTTTATAACGCTAATCTATCCCTCACACCGGAGCTATAAACTCTCCCTATACTAGTATGAGATGATTTTATAATGCTAATCTGTCCCTCACAGCGGTGGCAGCATCCTCTCCCTACACTAGTCTGAGAGCATGTGATATGCAGCGTTACATGACTCCAGCTCATATCGAGGCTGGGTCACATGATGCTCTGGCCAATCACAGCCATGCCATTAGTAGGCATGGCTGTGATGGCTTCTAAGGGCAAACAAGTGAAACGCTTGTTGATTGGCTGCCCTGCAGCTATTCAAAAGGTGCGAAAAAATACCTGAACCCGGACTTTTTCTCAAATGTCCGGGTTCGGGTTCGGGACAAGGACACCCTAAAGTCCGGTACGAACCCAAACTTTACAGTTCGGGTTCGCTCAACTCTAATTGTGAGATATTTCCATATATATTTGGTATAGTAATAAGATTTTCTTTGTCATGTCTAATATTAAATCATGTGACCCATTCTTTTTTATATATACATTTTTGTATTTTACATTTTTATAAAATATGTTTACATTTTTTTTACACTCATCCATTCTCACAATGTGAATTGTCATGACGCATGCTTGTGTTTTGGCAAATTTTTGAGTATGAGCTTACATTTATTCAGCCATTGTTGCTGTGACCCCTGGTCAACATAGTTTATGTTTGTCTTTCGGTGTCTCTGTTGCTTTAAAGATCAGTCACAGGCATCCCAGCTCCATCCTTTATTCCCAGATGTTGCCTTTTATGGGGAAATGCATCAGAAGGAGACAGAAGCTGTGCTGCCACTATGTTTCCGGGACCTACCGGTGTATCCCACGGGCATCTTTCTCTTTCTACCGCTTGATTTCTACATTTTATCTGTAAGTGCAATTGCCTTGTTTTAATACATTTTTTGAGTGTACATACTGCACAATGCGCCTTCCTCTTTTTTACACATATACCATGGTCCGAGTGTAAAGGAGAGCTGATTTGTGGTATGCAGCAACTTTGACATACATGTGTGGAGGCTGGGACGCCAATCATCAGGCTCACGATCCATCTCTGAAGAGTGCTGCTGTGTCAACGAGGCTTGGTTGAATACCATATCTTATTATCTCATGCTTTCCATGATCGCCTATAATTTAGAGATCATGAGGATCTGGTAAGAGGCAATTTTTTTTCTGAGCACTGGTGGAGCACAGATATATTCACCAATTTGTTCAACATTTTATTACTGGGAGCAGTGCACTTTATTTTGTTTGGAAAAAAATGGACACTTGTTTTAAATTTTGAATAATATTTACTTATGGACACATATTTGTATTCACTATCTTATTTTGAGTATCCTTTTTAGATACAATTATTTCAAATAATAAATGGTGATTGCTGCCCTAGGTATGAATGTAAGATAGCACAAGCCGCTAGCACAATATTGCCGAACAAACAATAAGCGAATAGTAAAGTGGCACAGAGACGCGACGGCCATCTTGGTGGTGGGGAACGCAGGAAGTTCCCATCTACTTGTCAGATGTGTGTTTTTACTGCTATTAAGTAAATGCAATACTTTATTCCTAATAAAATTATCTTAGTTTACTGCACCATGAGAGTGTTGTTTTGCCTTACATGGTGATGACAATCTAAACTGAGTGACCTCGGTGCTGGGCAGTGAGTGGACCGTTGCATCAGTATAATACTTCTATTGTGAGGATCTACCTGCCTTGTCCTGTTTCAGGAGCATTTATGCAATTTGAAAGGCTCATTAGACCTCTGTTGTGAGGGTCGCATCAAGCCGGTAAGAGACAGTGTGTGAGTGTGTTGGTGACAGTCTTTCCACTAACCTAAGCACGAGTTCCCTATTCACTCTCTCCTGGTGAACTATTTTCTCTTTGGACTTTGATTTAAGCGCTGCACCACCATTTTACTAATTATTTCAAATGTTTTATTTACATTGTGTGTATATTTTGACTCACCTACCATTTTAGGTATGGTTTTATGGGATTCTATTTTCTGTTAATAGACAGCACAACCTTTTGTCAGGTTTCACATATACAGATAGGTAGTTCATAGGTTTGGGTCCTTGGGAGGTGTGAGAATGTCAGATTAAGTGGTGCATAACAGCTTTTGGGGAACATCATTTGTATGAGGTTTACCTAGCTGGGCTGTGTCTTTTGGTGATTAACTGTGCTCTTTGGTGAGTCTTGACATTTTTTGGTCTTTTCTGCTTGGTTGTTTATATATATAGCTTATTTTCAAGTGGTACTCCAACACGGCGGGACCAATGTAGTACCTACCAAACTCCATCTACCATTATTTGAAGCTGTAAGGTTAGTGCAATCGATGGGATTGGTTTGTGATATGGCATTTGCCTGTATAGCAATATAGAGTTTTAGTTAGAAAGTGAGTTAAATGGCTTCCCGGTTATATCCTGGACATGCTTATGTATTATTGACCACTTTGTGTTAGTTATATGAATGCAGTATGAGGATCAGGAAGTGTTTGGAGTAAATGCCTGGCTATATTTTTCACAATCGTCTTATGTCATGAATATTCCTTTTTAAAATGATTGATGGTGTTCCTTGTTTTCCTCTTTTTCCCATGGTGTGAGTCCTCATCACCCTAGTGGAATTTCTGGCCACCTGACAATTCTCTTATCTCCCCCCATAGTGCAGACAGACATGATATATGGATCCGGTATGTATTTGTGAGTGGATTTTTAGTCTGCTTGTTTCTTGTTTTTTTTTTTGTTTTTGTTTATTTTGTTTTTCACATGACTCCATTTATGCCCTGTATGAGATGAGGTGTAAACATTATATGTAACTTCCAAGCATCTAATATGTGTTTGTATATTGTATTTGTAGATCTAAACTGGTGATACTAGACATTTTATCCTGCCGAGAACTTTTAACCCTGAAGAAGCAACTGTGCCTGCGAAAGCGTAGGTCAAGACCTTATTCGTCTTTGCTAACTGTCTGATTGTTTCTATTCAGTGTTATTTTTCCATGGAAATCTATTTATATTAACTATATAAAAAATATTTTTTTTTTATACTTAATGCATTGTAATAACGTTTTGATACTTTTACATTATATATGCTGTTGTGGACATGTATGTCCTGAAAGACCATCCTTGAATGTCCATTTTATTTCATTTTTCTTTTTTCTATATCATGTATTGAGTTGATGACCCTTCAGTATCAAGATTTTCTAGGTGATACTCATGGGATGCAGTGACCCCTCAACATATAACCTTGCTTTTTAGCCATTTTCCTTTTACTTGGCGAAAACCCAACATGGAACTGGAGGTGAACTGGGCTGAAGGACAAGGGATTATGTGCTCTTGACCAGTAAAAATAATATATGTTTGGCTAGTGGCTCTGTCTAGAGATAATCCTCTATTCAGATCTCAATCACAGTAACAGTAACAGGTGATATGTGTTATAAAAATGTTTACTCCATGTTCAGACCTGTTATTTTCCAGCACAGATTCCCTTTGCAGATATGGAGACCAAATACAGAGCTGCAAAGGAAGGCAATGCTGGAAACATACAAATTTGCTTCTCTGTTAAAGGACCTGGATGATAAAGATTCTATAATAACACTCATCTTTAACAGCTTGCTGACCAGCCACCATCATTATACTGCGGCAGGTTGACACGACTGCGTAAATCGCCGTAGGTGTACATCAGGTGCATATACGCCAATTTGTGGGTGTGCCGGCGCGCGCACGTGCCCATTCTGTAGTAGGGGAGCCAACCAGTGGGTGGCCGGCGGACATCAAGTCCACCAGCCACCCACGATAGCTCCAGAGAGAGGCAGAACGGGGACCTGCTAGTGTAAACAAAGCAGATCTCTGTTTTGTCAGGGGAGTAGAGTGAGATTGTCTGTTCATAATGATTAGGAACAGCAATCTCTCTCCTCCTCCAGGCAGCCCAGCCCCCATACAGTTAGAAACACCTCTTAACCCTTTGATCGCTCCTTAGTGTTAACCCTTTCCCTGCCAGTGACTTTATACAGTAGTCAGTGCATTTTTATAGCTATAATTGCTGTATAAATGTTACTGGTCCCAAAAAAGTGTCAAAAGTGTCCCATCTGTCCACCGCAATATTGCAGCCCCGCTAAAAATCGCAGATCAACACGATTACTAGTAAAAAAATAAATAGTAATAAAAATCCCATAAATCTTGTAGACTCGATAACTTTTGTGCAAACCAATCAATATGCGCTAATTGAGATTTTTTTCACTAAAAATATGTAGAAGAATACATATTGGCCTAAACGAAGGAAGAAATTCGTTTTTTTACATTTTTTTATATTTATTATAGCAAAAGGTAAAAAAAATATATATTTTTTTTAAATTGTCGCTATTTTTTTGTTTATAGCACAAAAAATAAAAACTGCAGAGGTGATCAAATACCACCAAAAGAAAGCTCTATTTGTGGAAAAAAAGGACATGAATTTTGTTTGGATACAACGTTGCATGACTGCGCAATTGTCAGCTAAAGCAATGCAGTGCTGTATCACAAAAAATGGCCTGGTCAGGAAGTGGGTAAATCCTTCTGGGGCTAAAGTGGTTAAATATGGCTGACCAGCCCACAAAGAGATTTTTCAGCAAATTGGAACATCTCTGTGACTGATAATGCTAGCAAAAAAGTGCTTGTTAACTCCTACTATTGGTATACAAAGCCTTAGCATTGCAATTGGTCATCGCATTGGGTTAGGATTAGAATATCCTAATGTTTGTGGCCAGCCTTACACAGAGAAGAGAAGATCAGCCACAGATTCTCATCTCTAATTACTAGTCATTTAATGCTTTACATATTGTAGGTGTCACATACCTGGTGGTAGAGCCTGACGTGAAGAGGAAGGCCTTTTTTATATCTTTGGCTTAAGGGCCACTAGTAGTCATGATAGATAGACACAAGTGGCAGGCAGAAGAGTAGTCAGGACACAGGCAGAGGTCAGCAGTGGTGGAGCAGATCAGGTAAGGCAGGAGAAGAAGACAGATTCCAGAGACAAGCCGGGGTCAGGGTAGGTAGCATTGAAGCATAGGCAGGGACAGGCCAGGTCAGCAACAAGAGGAGAAGTACAGGAAATGGTAACATTTTATGCAGAAATGCTGTAAATCAGACAGCAATGAACCAGCGCAGCAGTCTGTTTAAATAGTCCATTTAATGCCAGTATTAGTGACAGGTGCACGTGTGCCTGGGCATGCACATGCTCATGTGTGCATGCCCAGGCATGTGCATGTATGCACATGCCTGCATGGTTACCTGCTGGCCTGCACCTGTGCACATGCATGTGCCTCAGAGCACCATTTGTACTATGTGCAATCCTTCCCTGCAGCAGATATGTCTGGAATAATTTTACAGCAAATTCTAATAACTGCATTTTAACTTCATCACTTCCATCTGCAATATTAAAAGGAAGAGCCAAAACCATGCAGGAACAGAAACTGAAGTTAATACTGTATAATGATTTGCATTGGAACAGCAGCAGAATATAGTAAAACATATTGAGGTGGGAGTTCCAGGGGATGGGAGAGGCTTTGGAGAAAGCCTGGAGACAAGTTTGAAAAGGTGTGTGTGTGTGTGTGTGTGGAGGGGGGGGGGGGGTGAGGGGTATAAGGGGACTAAAGAGCAGGAGGTCTTAGGTGGATCAGAGGGGTTGGATGGAATAATAATGTGGGACAAGGTCGGTGATGTAGCTTGTAGAGGGCTTTGCATGTATTTTGAATTACATTTGTTTGGTGAGTAGAAACCAGTAAAGGTATGGCAAAGAGGGGTGGCAGAAACGAATTAGTTGGTAGAGTGAAAAAGTCTCAATAGTTGAGACAATAAATGAAATGTGGAAAGGAATTGTTAGCTTTGTGGTGTCATCAGTTAAGAAGGAGAGCATTTTGGAAATGTTAAGAAGTTTAAGACATCCATAACAGGATGAATAGGTGTTTTTCACAGGGCATATTTTCTATATTTTGCTGGCTGCATTTTATTTTTTTCAAAGCCGTCTCCTGAGTCCACATGCACTTCACTGCCACCGTTCTGCACTGAGCATATTGTCTAATTGTTGCTAGCTATAGCTTTTTTTTAAGCAGTGTAATATGCCTGGGCAATGTGCATCAGCAAGGAAGCTTATTTATTCTTTTGTGAAGGCATGTGATGGGGTGATTTACAGGTAAAAAGATTGTAGGAGACAGGCAGAGCAAGGCAATTGCTCAAACAAGACTATTTATATTAGCAACATCAACTGTAAAAGCTAATATTACATTTTAGGTTGGGGTTACATCTACTTTAACAAATCTACTTTAACAAACTATGCTTGAGTTCTTTGAATTGCAGTGTTGGGGAACAATTTCTCGTATGCTCTGTCCGTGAGCACAGTTCTTTACATCCAAAAATCATTGTAAGGATCAATATCTGTTTGTAAGAACCGACTGATAGCTAGCACTTCAATTGTTAATGCCTGAGCTACTTTTTTTCTATTTTATAGGGTAATTTGCCTTTATTTTCTTTAGGTCATATAACTTTAAGCTGTGTCATTCGGTTGTTGCTGACAGTCACCAAGAGCTTATTACTGACCTTCACAGGACCCCCTATGCCTATAGATAAAATAAAAGTTAGGCATACATAGGATAAACCTATAATCTCTGATTTTATTTAGAATGTCATTACTAAAAGGAAAATGACTTAACAGTACCAGACAAAAAGTCATATCATTATTTATAAAGAGTTCACAAAATAGTAACATGTTCAGCAGCCTAAAAACACTTAGGTCTTACACAATCATCTGTAAAAGCAGATTAATTATTTTTAATTCATTTTCTACAACAAAAAGGTAATTTTGCCACAGGGATTGAATTGTTTAAAGTCAGCTTGTGAATTCTCATCAAACTCTTCATCCTTGTCAGACAAGGGAGTAATGTCTGCTTTAGCAATCAGAAAATATTCACAAGCTTTGATCTGCTTGGTCTCCATGCGATTGCTCCATAAGTTAGCTTAATAGAAGACCTTTTGCTTTGGTATCCACATCAATCCCTTTTAGATAAGGAATTCCACTTAGTTCGAATGGAATTAGTGTTGAGCGAACCCGCACTGTAACGTTCGGGTCCGTACAGAACTTTCGGGTGTCCGGGACCCGGACCCGAACACGGACATTTCAAAAAACGTTCGGGTTCGGGTCCGGGGTTCTGGTATTTTACTCCACGTGTTGAGAAGCTGCAGGGCAGTCAATCAACAAGCGTTTCACTGGTTTGCCCTTAGAAGCAATCACAGCCATGCCTACTAATGGCATGGCTGTGATTGGCCAGTGCATCATGTGACCCAGCCTCTTTATAAGCTGGGTTAGCTGTAGGGAAAGGAAGCTGACGGCGTCAGGGAGAGATTAGAGACATTTTAACAACATCTGATCCTGCATCCTGAGATAGATTACTACTGCTGTGCTGTTGCTCTGAGAACAGATAGCAGAAATTTGAGATTTCACATACTGCTGCTTTGAGTTGCAGATCAAACTCTGCATAAAACAACGATCGCTACGATCGTGCACAACGATCAGATTGTTGGAGTAATTTGAGATTTCAAATACCGCTGCTTTGAGTTGCAGATTGCAGATCAAACTCTGCATAAAACAATGATCGCTACGATCGTGCTCAACGATCAGATTGTTGGAGGAATTTGAGATTTCAAATACTGCTGCTTAGAGTTGCAGATTAAACTCTGCCTAACGCAATGATCATTACGATCGTACACAACGATCAGATTGTTGGAGTAATTTGAGATTTCACATACTGCTGCTTTGAGTGACACATTGCAGATCAAACC
>BLSH010254914.1:1859304-1877324 GCA_018402905.1 Glandirana rugosa
TCATACTCTACTAGAATATTGCCATTAGACAGGGAGTGTGGTCGTCGTTATAAGATCATCTCATACTAGTATAGGGAGGGGTTCCTGCTGCTGGTGTGAGGGACAGATTAGCGTTATAAAATCATCTCATACTGGTGTAGGGAGAGGTTCCTGCTGCTGGTGTGAAGGACAGATTACAGTTATAAAATAATCTCATACTAGTATATGGAGAGGTTCCTGCTTCTGGTGTGAGGGACAGATTAGCGTTATAAAATCATCTCATACTAGTATAGGGAGAGGTTCCTGCTGCTGGTGTGAGGGACAGATTACCGTTATAAGATCATCTCATACTAGTATAGGGAGAGGTTCCTGCCACTGGTGTGAGGGATAGATTAGCATTATAAAATCATCTCATACTCGTATAGGGAGAGTTTCCTGCTGCTGCTGTGAGGGACAGATTACCGTTATAAGATCATCTCATACTAGTATAGGGAGAGGTTGCTGCTGCTGGTGTGAGGGACAGATTACCGTTATAAAATCATCTCATACTGGTGTAGGGAGAGGTTCCTGCTGCTGCTGTGAGGGACAGATTACCGTTATAAGATCATCTCATGCTATTATAGGGAGAGGTTCCTGCTGCTGGTGTGAGGGACAGATTAGCGTTATAAAAAATGTATAAATTTGTGGTAAATAGTACATTTGCGTCCAGAATGAAGAGAGTGTCAAATAGGGGACCTGCTGGTGCTGCTGGTGTTGGTGGTGTTGGTGAAGCTCCTGTTGCAAGGAGAGGATGTGGTCGATCTGTGCCAGCTACACGCACAAGTGAAACACCTTCCTCAGGTGAGAGTAGCTGACAGAACCTTCAACGTTATATGGTAGGCCCAAATGCCGCTCAACGAATGGTGAGGCCAGAACAAGTACAGGCGATAGTAGACTGGGTGGCAGACAATGCCTCCAGTTCCTTCACATTGTCTCCCACCCGGTCCCTTGCTGAAAGCTCAGAGTTGGCACCGGAACCCCATGGCCATCTGTCTTTCACCTCAGCCCCTTGTAAATCAGCCAAGCAGTCTGAGCCCCAAGTCATGCAGCAGTCTCTTATGCTTTTTGATGACTCTCCTGGTGTGCTTTCTGAGGGCCATCCACATAGCCCTGCCCCAGAAGTGGTAGACATCGAGTGCACCGATGTCCAACCACTTCTGTTTGAGGATGAGGACATGGAAACCCCACCGCAGCACGTCTCTGATGATGATGAAACACGGATGCCAACTGCTGCGGCTTTCTACAGTGTGCAGACTGACAAGGAGGGCAGTGGTGAAGAGTGGGTGGAAGATGGCCTCACACAGCCATTGGTATACTTAAGTGAACTTATTCTTTTTTTTTTTTTTTTTATAGAACATACGTCTTTATTGGAATTTGTAACAGGAGAAACATGAAAAATAAACCATGGTACATTTTACATGGAAAAAGTGAACCCATGCTAGAACATCTCTAGCTTTATCTGCATATAGTGATCTTTTTTTTTTTTAAATATGTCTCAATATTTTGGGGGCTACCCCAATTAGAAAAAAAAACCAAACAAACAAAAAACTGTTTTGGCTACCTCCTCCTCCCCCACTGCCACTTCCACCTACAAAGCCACGGTCACTGCCTCCTCAACCCCCTACTCCACATCCACCTCCTCCTCCATTTTTTATTTAATTTTTTTATGTGATTTTAAGTTATTTCCCTATCCACATGTGTTTGCAGGGCACTTGTCCTACTCTTACCCCTATTTTGCTTCCTTTTGCAGCCCTCTAGCCCTTTCCAGGACTTTTTTAGAGCCATTTTAGTGCCCAAAAGTTCGGGTCACCATTGACTTCAATGGGGTTCAGGGTCAAGTTCGGGGCCGAACTCAAACTTTTTCGCGAAGTTTGGCTGAACCCGCAGAACCCGAACATCCAGGTGTCCTCTCAACTCTAGTTATGTACTGTAAATGATGATATATTTTAAGTCTTTGCAATTTTATGGTGAAGAACATTACTGTTCTTCATCGTACTGTTACTGTTTGACATTTTTGAAATGCAGCTTTTCATAGTTTGGTGAATCTCTGCCCATCTTTACTTCTGAGACACACTGACTCTATAAAATGGTCTTTTATTCTCAGTCATGTTACTGACCTGTTGCCAATTAACTGAATTAGTTGCAGCTTTTTATTGCCCAGTCCTAATTTTTCTGAGACGCGCTGCTGCCATCAATTTCGAAATTACCTTATTCAAAAATACCTTATTTATGAGCAAGATGCATTGGGCTGTCATTATTCTTAATGGCAGCCTAAATGTGCCACAAAAGGGTGTTTTGTCACATGACAAAACGTGCAAGAAATGTGCCAATGTCTTCTAAAAAAAAAAAGGGTATAGGAGCTACTTTGCCATGTTTTTGGAGCAGAGGGCAGTCAGTTCAATTGAATGATGTGCTCAAAAATGCTCAAAAAAAGGGTGAAGAATGTGACTCTCCTGTGTTGCTAGATGTGAATGGGGCCTAAATCAGTGCTGGCATAACATGAATTAGTATAATAATACACTTTCCACACAATGTTACCAGAGTGAGATTAGGTTTTTTTTTATGTAATCAATGGCAAGGATTTTTTTTGTTAATTACTATTTATTGGATTTACATTTTATTGACTTCTTCTTTACAGCACAAGCCTGCTTTCACAAATATCTCAACTTAAAGTGGAACGTTTAATACATTTACAAGACTGCATGAATAAATTGCTGACATGTCACAAAGTAGAGCAATCATATGTTTTTAGAAAAGCTTCAATTGTTATCATTAAAACTCTATCCTTGAGAACCAGTCCTGTAGCTCTTCCTATGCTGTGATGATGACTTCATTCTGCTGCAGTAAGTAGAACATATTTCCTCATTCCCTCCAGTGAGCAAACTACATCTTTGCAACTCATTCCCCTAAACAAAGTTGGTGCCATCACCATGGAGAGAAAAGCAAATTAAGGCATTGTCAGGAGGAGTACTGTTATCTCTGTGAGAGGTAATAAATACCTTCAAATATTACAAATACACTTTACTTAGCACACATGCACTTAACATGATGAAATATATCTGATGCCTGAAGTAAGCCAATCTTGCTTGGTATACATCTTAAAACTTTGTGACTATTTCCTTGCAGCTAGGGCTTATATATGTAGACAATTTAATGACTAACAAATCAACATACACCGACTTGTCTAAGCTGAGCCTGAGGATAAACTTTTGACTAACGAACTGCAGGCAACAATACAGGTGCATTATTTTGTTTTTTTAATTTGCATAAACATTTAATTAATACATATATTAAATCTTTAAAATGTTACAGTCAATAAATAATGCCTTGTTATTAACCCACAGCATGCAATATGGGTCTATTGAAAATAATATTTGTTGCGATGTTCAGTATTTATTTTCTGTTTCATCTTGGTATTGTAGTATCTTGATTTTACTCTTGTAAATAAACTAATCATAGACATGCTAAAATGTAAATAACTGGCAGCTTTTTTTCAAACACCTTGTATAAAATAATGCAAGAAAATTATCAAGACAACAGCAGTGGTGTAATCACCCAAAATAAATAAAGAAAATGCAAAATTCCAGAATTCCATTAGACTATGTGCTTTAGGTCATTTATTTTGGTTTGCCCTGGGTCATTAGAAGAAACACTTATGCTCTCTAGCATTAAACCCATAGTCATTCTATTCTCCAGATATTACCCAGAAGCACTTGAGGATTGTTAATGATTAATGCCATCACAGTCCAGCCACAAACCTTTCTGCTGCAGATAATGCCAGGCAGCAAGCACGCTTGACACTTTTAATGTATAATTAAGTAGAAAAAGTCAGCACTCAGTATGCAAATTTTTCAAAATGATGAATGGTGCCATACAGCAGTAGGGATTGATTTGGTGTAAATGAAACTAATTAAGGAAATGTCAAACATAATTAATAAAACAGGTTTAAGCTGCAAAACATTGTCAGTTGAATGAATGAGGAGGCAGTGGCTCCCATTGTTTCTGCTTTATTTAGAGCTAGTGTTTAGCTTGTACTTCATTCCTAAATGCACTTTCACCACCTCACACCCTCCGCTACCAATTCCCAGAGAGGGGGAAAATAAATTTGCGTGTCTCTCCACTGACTGCAGAAATTAATTGCAGAAATCTTGTCCTATCCAAGTGTTACATTCACTCACAGGACATTAACATAACTAATTTAAAAAAGCCCAAATGACTGCATAATAGAGGACTGTCAGTGTGCCTGACAGTCTATGGTCATACCAAATTAGCTTGAGTTTCTAATTGAAATTTTTTTCTCCCTCAGAACTCTTTTCATAATTTTATTCTTAGCTATTCATTTTTGATAAGAACAAAGGTTTGATAATTTAAAAAAAGGGGAGAGCTTGACCTATAATTACAAAGAGGAAATTAGGAGAGCCGGGGAAAGTCAGATTTAGTCCCGCTAATGATGCAAGAGACCTGATGTCCTCTAGGGAGTAGGAAGAAAAATGGAACTCTGGTTTTCACGGGTGACCTGTGTGCTAGGGGCTGACTGCTCCTGTGACTCCACTTCCCCTGCAGATCACTTCATTAACATTAAGAGGTTACATATCCATGAAGAGTAATACTTTACTGCCTGTTTGTTGTTTTATTTACTAAAGTATACTTAATACATATTATACAATTTATATTCAGCTTTATTTTAATTTGGCAGCTTAGGGTTTGCGATGCTTGGCCGATGATCAAACTTAAATGTATACAATGGCTTGTCCAAATTTCAAAACATATTAGACCCATAAACTAGTGAGAATGTTGACTGTACCAGATTCCTTCATATTTCCTATATCTGACTATAATGGGTTCCTTCACATTTCACACCCGCTAGATTTTTGTTTTATGAAGAAAATGGGGGAAGTTACAAATTGTTTATTTTCACTGTGCCCTTTCATTTCAAATATGATCCCAGATAGCACATTTGTGGCAGTGTTGAATTATAAGTCTGTTAACGTGCTGCACATTTTCACTAGCAAGTTGTACACTTGCAGAGCACTTGAAGCACAAGTTCTAGTTGACACTTTTCCAATTTGTATCAAATTTGCATGACAAGTGTCTAGCAAGAGCAAAGTTGCAGTGATCAGTCTACAGCAAGAGCTCTGCAAGTCTACAGCATTAAACATTTAGTCACAGTGTTCCATGTAGTGGATATGACTATTGCACAACATAAATAAAGCAGAACTTGCAGCAGATTTGCAGAATGTTTGCAAAGAATGTTGATCTGGAGTCATGCAAAGTGGACTTGCTGCAATTGTGCAACAAGCTTGTGAAGCCTGCCAAGTCTAGCAATAGCTTAGCAAGTCATTTTCAATCACTTGCATCACAATTGCTTGCTATCTGGGATATTCAGCATATAGTTTACCATAAAGGTAGATCTGGTATACAGTATCTCACAAAAATGAGTACACTCCTCACATTTTTGTAAATATTTTATTCTATCTTTTCATGTGACAACACTGAAGAAATGGCACTTTGCTACAATGTAAAGTAGTGGGTGTACAGCTTGTATAACAGTGTACATTTGCTGTCTCCTCAAAATAACTCAACACATAGCCATTAATGTCTAAACTGCTGGCAACAAAAGTGAGTACACCCCTAAGTGAAAATGTCCAAATTGGGCCCAAAATGTGAATATTTTGTGTGGCCAACATTATTTTCCAGCACTGCCTTAACCCTCTTGGGCATGGAGTTCACCAGAGCTTCACAGGTTGCCACTGGAGACTTCTTCCACTCCTCCATGACGACATCATGGAGCTGGTGGATGTTAGAGACCTTGCACTCATCCACCTTCCATTTAAGGATGCCCCACAGATGCTCAATAGGGTTTAGGTCTGGAGACATGCTTAGCCAGTCCATCACCTTTACCCTCAGCTTCTTTAGCAAGGCAGTGGTTGTCTTGGAGCTGTGTTAGGGCGCATTATCATGTTGGAATACTGCCCTGCGGCCCAGTCTCTAAAGGGAGGAGATCATGCTCTGCTTCAGTACATGTTGGCATTTATGGTTCCTGCAATGAACTGTAGCTCCCCAGTGCTGACAACACTCATACAGCCCCAGCCCAGAACACTTGTCTTTGTACTTCTCTGTCTTCTTTGTACTGGTTGCTGCCACACACGCTTGACACCATCTAAACCAAATAAGTTTATCTTGGTCTCATCAGACCACAGGGCATGGTTCCAGTAATCCATGTGCTTAGTCTGCTTGTCGTCAGCAAACTGTTTGCAGGCTTTCTTGTGCATCATCTTTTGAAGAGGCTTCCTTCTGGGACGACAGCCATGCAGACCAATTTGATGCAGTGTGCGGCTGACCCCCTTACCCCTTCAACCTCTTCAACCTCTGCAGCAATGCTGGCAGTACTCATACTTCCAAAAGACAACCTCTGGATGTAACGCTGAACACGTGCACTCAACTTCTTTGGTCGACCATGGCAAGGCCTGTTCTGAGTGGAACCTCTCCTGTTAAACTGCTGTAATGTCTTGGCCACCATGCTGAAGCTCAGTTTCAGGGTCTTGGCAATCTTCTTATAGCCTAGGCCATCTTTATGTAGAGCAAGAATTCTTTTTTTCAGATCCTCAGAGAGTTCTTTGCCATGAGGTGTCATGTTGAACTTCCAGTTACCAGTAAGAGAGTGAGAGCTATAACACCAAATTTAACACACCTGCTTCCCATTCACACCTGAGACCCTGCTACACTAACAAGTCAAATGACACCGGGGAGGGAGAATGGCAAATAGGGCCCAAATTGGACATTGGTGTATTAACTTTTGTTGCCATTGGTTTAGACATTAATGGTTGTGTGTTGAGTTATTTTGAGGGGACAGCAAATTGACACTGTTATACAAGCTGTACATTCACTACTTTACATTGTAGCAAAGTGTCATTTCTTCAGTGGTGTCACATGAAAATATATAAAATATTTATAAAAATGTGAGGGGTGTACTCACTTTTGTGAGATACTGTATATCTTTATATCATACTATTACGCATGTTAAATTATATTGAAAGCCATTTTAGATCAGGGAAGGATTAGAACCCCTGTCAAATTTTCTGTTTTCCAGAGGACCATTGTTATGAAATGAAAGTGATTGGAAAATCTAAAATTTTGAGTTGTCACTGGAACAGGGACAGGGGGGAATGTTTCAGTGAAAACACTTGTCATAACTTGTGACAACAGTCTAAGAGAGGATTTGGCTCAAACAATCCTCAACTCTACCGATATAAACAAACAAAAAACATTTGGGCTTTAGAAATGCTTTATTGACATAAGTTACATAATTGATTCACTTTGGACTTCAAGAGAGATGTAAAGAACTGGTCAGTGATTCATTTTTTTAGTAAACTGTATTTTTTATATTTGTGTCCAAGAGGCAAGAGATAACAAAAAATATTTACTAGGTCAATGAGAACATGTAGAATCCTACAGCTCTTTGTGGACCTTAAAGTGTAAGTTCACCTTTGCAGAAAATCGGAAAGGTGAACTGACACTGGACACCCTTCCCATCGCACCTGTTCCCGCTCACTTCGAATCCAGGGATCACCCGCTTTGACACGTTGTATAGCTGCTTTACCGGTCTGCGGATTTAAAATCCCTGCAGCATTCCCTCTTCTTCTCCACTTCTTCTCCACTGTTGACAGGATGGGCTACACAGGTTCTGATTGGTCGACGCTGCCCATGTGACAGTGCTGACCAATTGAAATGCCTCCTATATGTACGTTTAGGAGATTAAGCCGAGGGAATTTTTAAGCCCTGGACCGGTAAGAGGCTATCCAATGTGTCAGAGTGGGTGATCGTTGGACTCCAGGTCAGCGGGACCATGGGGGATGAAGGGGGGGTCAAGTGTAAGTTCACCTTACAGAT
The DNA here is from genome assembly GCA_018402905.1 of Glandirana rugosa. NCBI lineage: Eukaryota > Metazoa > Chordata > Amphibia > Anura > Ranidae > Glandirana > Glandirana rugosa. The sequence continues at coordinate 1,867,213 of BLSH010254914.1, forward strand.
TTTTCTGCAAAGGTGAACTTACCCTTTAATTACATTTGTTCCCTTGAGTTAAGTCCATGCATTATGTTATATATGGTGTGACAAGTTGGGGTTTTGTCGCTCAGTGGTAGTGCCAAAACAGTGAGTTTATGCTATGCCAGAAGTAGCTTTAGGGTCTTTCTGCCCACTTTTATTTAAAAGAAAACCAAAGGTTCATACAGGTATGTCTTCCCACACAGGGGGTTCTCACCATCAATATGAACAAACATAATACTCAGCCTCCTGGCTCTCTTGGCAGCTTTAGTGCTCAGATTAGTACCTTTTGGTCCTCCTGACCATCAAACACATCTCAGTGTTTCCTGCAGCTTCCCAGCTGCTCCGTCTCTCATAGACTGTCTCACTCAGGCTTGGGCCTTGGTCGGTCCTTACCTGGACAGCACGGTGCAGGCATGCAACTCTCATTGCTCCCTTCACACACTGACCCCCTTGGGAGAGTGGGGCTGTGAGCTCTATCTCTGGCTCCAAGATGAATGCAGCACACACCTGCATCATTAGTGTGCCTGCTTCCTAATAAATCTGGTCTAGACCACCATATTTTAAACAGTGGCATGGCATGGGCTCGCCCGGCCATGATGGCCACAAACATTTTATTTGGGTCAATGCGGTACTATGGGTCAGAAATATCACTCTTAAAAATATATCTGAAAGCAAGGTAAAAAAGTTAAAGATTACACATGGAATAAATGGTTATTTTAGCTAGAAAGCTACTGACTTTAACAGCAAAGGTAAAATTATCACTAAACCTAAAATGTATACGTATGTCTTTGTGCTCAAAAAACAACTTCTATATAACTTATATGTTGTTTGATACCTACAGTATATGTTGTCTGCTGCTCATACATGTGTAGCAGACATTCCTCCGGGAAACATTATTACCTTGGGTCACATACTGTATATGCTTTAAACCGGAAAAATTTAACCTGGCTAATGTTTTTGTTAGTGCAATTTGGGACCAGTTTCTGATATAACAGTTATTATTGAGCAGTTCAAAGTGCTAGCTTTGGGTGATTGTCATTAATATTTGTAATTATTGTGTGAACCTATGCTTTGTCCATGCAGGTGAAAGCAACAGATTCACCTCAGTGATGGTGACGGACCCACCAGTAGAACATATTCTCCTTTCCTCCACTTTATTTACCCCCGGGGGGGAAGAAAAATTGCCTGATACTTTCATATATAGGGGAACATGGAAATCAGTTCTCTACTTGCTATGTGACAGTGCTGGTTCTTGTCATTATATGATCAGGGGAGCAAGTTCTCAGCCCTGTGTAATTTGACTTGAAGCTTACAGGAGGCTTTTTTCTTCAGTCCTGGAGTGTCAAGAGGCAAAAATCAAGATAAATATATGTGACTGTAGGGAACAGCATTAAAGTGAACTGACAGAAATCTGGGCACTACCATTGCTGACAGGGGAATCTGCTATCATGGTTTTAGGGCAAATCACAAACATTTTGATGAAAAGGTTCCCTTCCAGAAATAAGGAATAATCTATAATGCAGTGCATTTGCCACAGGTCAGCTGAGTTACAAGAGCCAATAACTTGAAAGAATGAAAAACATAGGCCCCTTTCCATATAGCCTGTGTGGTGGAACTTTTAGGAAGAGCTGAAAATTCTTTAAAGGGAGATATTGTTTTTTTAATGTATTTTTGGCATTAGTATGTGTTCCGCCTTCCCATGCCTTTTGTTCGACAATACCTTGACTTCACTAGGGTTTGCCAAAACGTTTCTGAACTTCAAGCAAGATTCAAGAAATTGTTTGCAAACTGAACCTGGGTAGATTCATTCATCCCTACCTATTGCTGATCTTCTTTTACAGATCCTAGTTTCTAGGTTTCTAGTACTAAAATACTGTTTTAGCTACTGACCTGAAGGAAGCATGCAGATTTCAGAAAGCAAGAGTGAAGCCAGGACTCCTGATCTGCATGTTTGTAGTAAATAGTACCTCTAATACTATATTTCTTTAATCTATATAAAGGCAGAAATGCCTTTAGGTCACCAAACTCCTCCCATATTCAGGTGCAATTGCATCTTTTCCTGTACTTTCATGAAACGGTCCACCTGGACATAGCGGAAATAGGCACATATGTTAAGCTTAAAGTTAGGTACAGAGGCAAATTTCCTTTCCAATTATACATGATCACAATTGCATATGAAACTATTTTGCTTAAAAATTATTAAAGCAAAATCTACTGTGTCTGCCAGTGGAAAAATATATTTCTTTATTAAATGATGGTATAGTAAATATGTATTTTAATCTGTAACATCATTAACAGCTCTCTAATTGAATATGCTCTCATGTAACAGAGCTTTTTTAAACCTTTCCAAATATTAATGTCCGATGGTAGATTTATGGAACGTGTAACTTTGACCCTGCAAGCAATTAAAGCTGTTGAGACTAAATAAAATTATATTCCCACAGAGGGAGGTCTTGGTGTTTTTTTAAACATTTGGTTTAATCAGATTTTTTCCTCTTTTTTTTAATGGTATTTTTTATAACTAAGTGGATTTTTTTTAACATAGTCTAAAATAAAACTAATAAAGTAGGACTCATCACAACATGTATATTGGAAGCACTAAAATGAGCTCTCACTTCTTTAGTTCTGTTCAAGTTTTGCTAATGACATACACTAGGGGGTACTCATCAGTATTCATATTAATTATGCAATTACAATATTCCATGAAGGCTGTTAAAATATGATTTCCTAACAACTGAGGAAAATATGCATACCAGGTCATACCGGCCAAGCCATTAATTGCAGGAATGCTATTTTTAATTTAGCTTGTGGCACTGAGGTAGTACAGGAGGAGGACACAAGCAATTATGCAGGTAATAGATTTTTTTTGTTCCTTTCAGAAACTGTAGTGATACTTCTTAGTGAAGTGTTACATTTATAATGGTTCCCCTCTCCTGGTGGTCTTATGTCACAAGTATCCCTCCGAATGTCATAACACAAGGGAGAATGCCCTGGCCCATTTTTTTTCTTTTTTCTTTTTATTATGATTATTTATTCATCTTATTATGCTGATAATTATTGTTATTATTATGATTATTTATGTCCTTTTTAAGTTTCTTATACTCTGAATATTGCAAAATGGCAGTTCAATATTTGTAATCCTATAATCTTTAACACAAACTTGCAAAGCAATTTCCTTTTTTTTTATTGTTTTTACAGTGCCTATGAAAACTACAAAGTATGTAACTTTTTAGCCTGTCCAGGTAAATTGAAAGGTTGACCTCTTTACAAGCCTCTGCTAATTCACCACTATTCAACATGTTTGTTAAGCAAGAAAACATACATCTTGTAGGATTGTATTTAACTGTATCCATGTATGACCCAGTTACTGGGCAGACTAACTGGTTTTAGACTTTATCTGTTTATAGCCTCTTGTGACTAGGAGTGGATGACATGTACCCTCTTCGATAGCAAACACCATTGACTGTATAGGATTCTATAGGTACCAGATCTTTGAATTATGTATACACTTTAAAGTGTACGTCCAGCCCAAACATGTGTTTTATTTTGGTCAGGGGGGGGGGGGGGATTCAAGTTTTTATTGCTGTTTGGGGTCTAGGTTACAGATATTTCTCCCTTACTTCCTGTCCTGGGGACAATTATCATATCTGACTGGAAAAGAGGGTACATTTCCAACAGCAACACAGAAAGAAGCAAATAACACTTTTTAGCAGTGTAGGCTAAAGCCCCCATCTGCTTACTGTCTGTGTCCCTTTGGCAGACGTTCCCTAACTTTCTGTTTGGTAAAATCATTTTGCAGGACAGGAAATGAGGGAAAATAGCAGTAAAAACCCAATCTAAAAGATGTGTAGCCAAATCTGCAGAGTAAATAGTTTACAGTGATAACAGGACTAATGATCACTTGTTTCAGTGTTCACCTTAAAACCTCTGGGACCATAACATGCTGTTTGGAATCCAGTTTGGAATCTGACTACTTAGAACTATGTTTTTTTTGTGCTACTTGTGTATTATCACTTTAAGCTTTTTAGTTTACTCTTTTCACTGTCTGTTTTTTCTTTCAGTAAACCAATTAATATAATGAGGAGCCATTTTAATGGTGCAATAACTGATCAACGATAGCTGGAATGAGCTTCTATAACCCCCAGGGGTCATTTGAAGTCTATTACACCCTATTACACCATTAAAGCCACAAACCACCTTAATTCCACCTTTCCCTACTGACTTCAACGCATTTCAGCAAAATGTTGAAATTTTACATAAATCTCCCAAAAAGTCTCTTTTGAACAAACTTGTAATTAAATATTTCAGGAAAGAGGATATTGTCCTAGTCAGTGATACTGTATATTGTAATATTATTATTGTAAATTATATGTTTTTTTACACAGCTTTTTATGCCAGGAAGGCAATCCTCCTTCAGTATAATCAACCACCCGAGGGACTAATCCTGATGCTCCCCTCTAGGTGTATAGGTGATCCCGGTCTATCACTTCTTGTTTTTTCTTTTTGGATATGCTAGACCCGGACCTACTCAACTTAGGATCTATCCTAGCAGAAGGAAAGACTCCCCAATGGGGGGCATTGCCACATGATGTAACTTGCTTTGAGGTGATCTTTTTATGTTAATTTTGATGTATTATAGCTGTCTGTACACAGTTCTGTACTTTCTTTTGGAAAAAACGGAATAAACTTTATGTAAAAAAAAAAAGCAGAGATTTATTCTGATTATGTTTTAAGCCCAACTTTTATTTATTTTTTTTTACTTTTGGATAGATCAGGCAAGGACTACAATCTCTGTTTAAACTTTAAATGCTTGTCTCTGTCCCCAGTAAATCACAGTCACGGGTATAATAAAGCATATATATGACCAAAAATGATTTTAACTCATTTGATTTTATTTATCAAGTTATCCTTAGCTGTTTAATTTTAGTCAACCTTTTTGAAAAAATAGGGTATGGGGTCCTTAGTTATAAAAAGCTGTGAAGTGTTCAGGGTTAACAAGAGCTTTCATAATTTAGCAGAACAATGGGAGTTGAAAACAAACCTGCAGCTAAAAGAAAATAAAAGAGCTAACAGCAGCAGCATGGAGTATACACTTTCTTCCTGCTGCTTCAGGAAGCCTTACCTCATAACTGCTCCAAGTCACCTGCAGTTTTATCCACTTTTATGTAGTAGAAATTAGGCATGCCTCAGCCATATTCCCTAATAAAATATCTGTTCCCTGAGCTACCTATCAGCAAGCTCAGGTATTGTTATGTTTATTCATATGCAAAAAGTAACTTACTGCTACTATTGGTATGTGGTGATAGTTTATGCTGTCTGATACCTGCTGATAGATTTGTTAGTGAAAATAGGAAGTTTTTTTCAATTGTGTGTTGATCTATGAAATGCTCTTTGTATATTTTTTCTATCAACAAAATAAATCTGCTAATGTATGTTAAAATCTGGCTCCCTCATTTGTCTGTTTTTGAATTAAAGTGGTCCTAAAGTCAGAAGGTTTTTATTATCTTAATGCATTCTATACATTAATATAAAAAAAAACTTCTGTGAGCAGCAGTCCCCCTCAGCTCCACCTAATACTTACCTGAGCCCCATCTCAATCCAGCGATGTTGCACAAGAGTCTTGGCTGTCCGGGACTTCCCTCCTCATTGGCTGAGACAGCAGCAGTGTGCCCTTGCCTCCCTCTGCTGTCAATTAAAGTCAGTGAGCCAATGAGGAGAGAGAAGGGGCGGGGCCAAGCCATGACTCTGTGTCTGAATGAACACACAGAGCAGTGGCTTGGCTTGGGTACCCCCATAGCAAGCTGCTTACCGAGGGGGCACTTGGCAGGAGGGAGGAGCCAGAAGCACCAGTGAGGGACCCAAGAAGAGGAGGATTGGGGCTGCTCTGTGCAAAACCACTACACAGGGCAGGCAAGTATAACTTGTTAATTATTTTTAACCGGTTCCCGACTGGCTCACATACATTAACTACTGCAGTGTGGCTCTGTAGCGTGAATCATTGTCTATAAACGGCGACTCGTGCGTGCGCAGTAGCGGGCAGGAGCTCACCACCGGCGGGGCTCTCTCATGCCTGCTGCACTCTGCAGAGTTGTGGCCATGGCTTGGTCTCTGCCGGCGGGCCGCGATTGCTTAGAGAAGAAAAACAGGAAACCGCCAATGTAAACACTGCGCTTCCCCGCTCTTCAGTAGGAGGACATACAGTACTTGCAATCTATGCTACTGAAGTAAAAACAGTATCGAACTATGGGAACTGTACACCAAGTGAGCAATAAGCATGGTCTAGACATCACTTGACTCTGAACTGTCAACTTATCTGTCCAACTTTAAGGAAATGAACACCAGTGACATATGAGGCAGGCATTTGAGCAGCAGTTTTACCACCTTCCAATAGCCCAACTAAAGAAGTTCATGCAGCAGGTCATGGCTGTCCTCAGGCCATGGCCGCATTTATTTTATTTGTGGCTGTGAAATAAATTAAACTATGTTTAGCACAACCCATTTAAGTGTATGGGCCTGTGCAGCAACTGCCCTGCAACTGCGTGCAATGCACATGATTGCGGCCTTGAGGTTCAGGCTTTTAGGGTTAAAATAGGCTGTATGTTGCCTCCTAACCACCTGTCAAATGCCCTCTGAAAAGGGATCCACCACGGGTTGCTTTGAAGAGGGACTGCAAGAGTTGGTGCACATCAGAATGACCTCTAAAATTATTTTATTGCTAGTTGAATAAAGGTGCATGAAATACCACCCAGTATAGAGCATTGTTATTACTTACCTGTTAATCTTTGCTCTCTTCAATAGTTCCCTGCTTCTGAAGAACTTTTAGCATTTGACACACTTGCAGGTGTGCTGGATATCTGTTCCCCATTTACAACTGATGGATGTTAAAGATTTTTTAGCTAGTGGAGCTCTTACAAAAGAGTAAAGATCAATGCTGGAGGGACATGAAAGTTTTAACTGGTTTCTTTACAGGGTGGCATTTTTTATAATTTTCTAACTAGTGACAGAGTCGCTCTAATAGACTAAGGACTGCATTTCTCTACTATCAAGTTGGGAAGAATTTTAGAATCTGGATATCACAGTAATGCCGATTGCTGCTTAACACATAAATAACTAAATCAGTTACTCTGTAAATCCTATATCTGCCTTCTGTCTAGACAGAAACATTTCAGATAAATTAACTCTTTCAAATCCTGTACTACACCAATAAAATCTTTTCCCTTAAACAAGCCTGTAGTTGGGAACAATCAGCTCAAACAGAAAACAGAATGTGCACATTACCTGAAATTATGCAGCTTTACTGCTTACTTTTTCCTGACTGCTGTTCTTATAAAGTTATCTGCTAAATTTATCCTATGATGCTTCTATTAGATTTTGATCTTCTTCACCCTGGATACCATCAATTTTATTGTGACTACTCTATACAATGCTTGGTAGACTTAACAACAGAGTACTTGTTTTTTCAAAAGTTTACTGCTGCAATTGTTAATCAGTAGAACACATAAACCTGCGGAGAGGACAAAGATTAATTATACCTGAGCCTGTATGACAGTGTTTGTGTTCCAGACAAATTATATTTGCTTGCCTTTAAACGTTGCATAAATCTGATGCATGTAGATGAGCGCATGTTTAGGATGAGTGAGCACACTTGTTTGAATGTCATATTTATCCCAGCATTTTGTCAGAAAATTAACTTCTATGGAGTTTGTGCTTGAGTAGAGCATATGGTTCTTGATCTCTGGAGATGACAGTCTATCTGAGCAATAGCACCGTATGGCTCTAGATCATCCTTTCTAGCAGATGCTGTGGGCTTTTCTTCGATTAAGTGGAGATCATCACTGTTTTGTTTGAGTACTGCTGTGTCTTGTACTCTGAAGTGTTTTGTTAATCACTGTCTCTCTTCAATGCAAGCTGCCAAGGCTCTCATTATATTAGAATTTTGAGACGTCATGCTCCAGTGATGGAGTGTAAGGTTTTGTCATTCTACATGTAACGCAACCGCACCTGTGTATGAAATTACCTCTGAAAAGCTCACTGGCAAAGTATCTGAATTAATGTAACTATGGCATGTTCACCGATACTGATGCTAATTCTATAACATCAAATATATTTTGATTGGCATCATAAGAAATTCACAGTTGAATGGATATTGTCATTGTGTAGTGTAGTATCCAGTCTGATTTTGATGTTTTCAAAGTGTGGTGTTGAACAGCAAACACAAAGAAAGTACCATATAAGTATAAATCATGATACAAAAAAGCAACCCTTTGATGCCTTTTGACTTAACCCCCTTCAAAAATATTAACTATCAGTGTTTGCCCCAGATGAGGTTCTTCATTTGGGCTCCTCTGTTGTTTATGGTGTACTTAGAGGCAGAAAAGGACAGAAGCACAACCACACTGGTTGCTGGTATCTTGGAAGCCCAGGTATGCAACAATTCAGGTCTGCCCCACTTTAATTCATATTCTGTCCCAATGCTGGAGGGTTAGGAAGGTTCTGCTACTTTGAAGTATCCTAAAATGGGACATGGTTTATCCCCCTCAAGATAAAAGAAGGAAAAAAACGTGTGGGGACATAACAATGCACATGTAATTATTTAAAGCTAAACTCTGAGAAACTCTTCCCTTGCAGTGCAAATATTGACTGCTCGGTTATGCCTAAGAGACCAGGTATAGCAGTTTTACTTACCTGATCCTCAGCTTCAACAGGGTTCTGGGCTGATCCCTTTAGCCTCTTCTTCTCTGCCGTCTGACACCATCAAGACCATAGCTCTTCATTGGACGTGAGGATGCCAAGGGATAGTTCCCTGTTGGTGCGTAGGGGAGTGATATCTGCCAGAGGATCAGGTAAGAGTGCCTTTTCTTATGCCGTAGACCAGGGGGTGTCCAACCTCATAGCCCACAGGCCACATGCGGCCCAGGATGGCTATGAATGTGGCCTAACACAAAATCGTAAAAAGTTACTTTGAAATGTAGATTTTTTTGGAAATTTTTTTGTAAAAATTCATGTCATCAGTTTTCGGCAGCACCTACAGGTGATACTCAAAAAAATTAGAATATTGTGCAAAAGTTCATTTATTTCAGTAATGCAACTTAAAAGGTGAAACTAATATATGAGATAGACTCATTACATGCAAAGGAAGATAGTTCAAGCCGTGATTTGTCATAATTGTGATGATTATGGCTTACAGCTCATGAAAACCCCAAATCCACAATCTCAGAAAATTAGAACATTGTGAAAAGGTGCAAAATTCTAGTCTCAAAGTGTCCAACTTTAATCATCTGATTAAGCCATAACACCTGCAAAGGGTTCCTGAGCCTTTAAATGGTCTCTCAGTCTGGTTCAGTAGGAATCACAATCATGGGAAAGTCTGCTGACCTGACAGTTGTGCAGAAAACCATAATTGATACCCTCCATAAGGAGGGAAAGCCTCAAAAGGTAATTGCAAAAGAAGTTGGATGTTCCCAAAGTGCTGTATCAAAGCACATTAATAGAAAGTTATGTGGAAGTGAAAAGTGTGGAAGGAAAAGGTGCACAAGCAGCAGGGATGACCGCAGCCTGGAGAGGATTGTCAGGAAAAGGCCTTTCAAAGGTGTTGGGGGATTTCACAAGGAGTGGGCTGAGGCTGGAGTCAGTGCATCAAGAGGCACCACACACAGATGGATCCTGGACATGGGCTTCAAATGTTGTATTCCTATTGTCAAGCCCATCCTGAACAACAAACAACATCAGAAGCGTCTTACCTGGGCTAAAGAAAAACAGACCTGGTCTGTAACTCAGTGGTCCAAAGTCCTCTTTTCTGATGAGAGCAAATTTTGCATCTCATTTGGAAACCAAGCACCCAGAGTATGGAGGACGAATGGAGAGGCACACACTGCAAGATGCTTGAAGTCCAGTGTGAAGTTTCCACAGTCTGTGTTGATTTGGGGAGCCATGTCATCTGCTGGTGTTGGTCCAATGTGCTTCATTAAGTCCGGGGTCAATGCAGCCGTCTACCAGGAGATGTTGGAGCACTTCATGCTTCCTTCCGCAGACGAGCTCTATGGGGATGCTAACTTCATTTTCCAGCAGGACTCGGCACCTGCCCACACTGCCAAAAG
>BLSH010254914.1:1879493-1890030 GCA_018402905.1 Glandirana rugosa
GGGTGTAACCAACCTGAACTACCTGAAAACAGAAAAAGAGCGACTGATACATTGATACTCAATTTATGAACAAATCAGATCCCCTCCCCACAGTGTGTTAAACTGGAAGGACCCGGTGTAACCTTCTTCTCCTTAACAGAACCCGGTGTGTATTGTATGTGATTGTAATTTCTATCGCCTACTCGTCTTTTTCGACCCGTCTAGTGTGTAATTGGTGAAGTCTAGGATCCTGCAGGTACCTGCAGGACCCTAAAGTCACCACTATAGAGTTACTACGGCCGTGGACGTCCGTAGTAACTCCACCGGGCCTCCGAGAGCCATAGAGATGACCGAGGGACATCTGTCCCTCGGAAATCTCTGCCTTCAAGATCCGGCGGCAGGCGATTCCTTCTCCCGGTCACCGATCGCTCAGGCTCAGAAGCTGACCTGCCGCTATGATCATTCTTACGGTGATGGGAATCGACTGAGGAAAAAAACGATACCTCAATGATGCCTGCAGGTGCCGGCATCATTGAGATATCACCACTGAAATCCCAGGACGTCCATGGACGTCCTAGGATCTGAAGTGGTTAATGTGTGATCTGCCCAGCTTTTTCTGCTCATCCGCTATCTTTAATGTTAGTGTATGTTATGTGTGGCCCAAGACAATTCCTCTTCTTCCAATGTGGCCCAGGAAGGTCAAATTGTGTGACACCCCTCCCCTAGACTAAACAAGTATTTAACTCATAGTTACATAGTCAGCGAGAAAAAGACAAAAGTCCATCAAGTCCAACCAATGTGGGTGTTTTTAATGTCAGTATTACATTTTATATCCCTCAATGTTGTGCTCCCTTAGGTCTTCATCTAATAGTTTCTTGAAATTATCTATGCTCCCAGCAGAAACTACTGCTTGCGGAAGAGAATTCCACATCCTCACTACTCTTACCGTAAAGAAACCTCTACGCTTTTTAAGGTTAAATCGCCTGTCCTCTATTTTTAAAACACTGCAAGGAAAGACTTTTTAGTTTCTGGAGTTTAGCTTTAAAACTAAAAAAAAATAAATGAATACAAATTACACCTTTCATTTTATATACATTAAAGTAGTTGTAAAGTCTGATTCACAAATAACTGGCATCCCCTCATCTCAATCCCGCATAGAGTTATGTGTGTCAGTTTTTCAAAAATGATACAGTAAGTCCCCTACTTATGATCGGGTTCCATTCCTGGAGCTCGTTCATAAGTCCAACTTGTTCATAAGTTCAACAAAGATCAGTGCTTGCAGACAAAGGCTTAGAGCACTGATCAGTGTGTTCTGGCGGGGGGGGGGGGTCCCCCTGTAAGAACACAATAGCACAGCTGGGAGGCTTGCTGCACCAACATTGCTTGTTGGTACGGCGATCTGTTAGTTTTTTTTGTTCAGCCTGCTGGGTTGAATGAAAAAAAAAACCATGCAAACACGTTTGCATCTATGAAAGTTCGCAACTCGAATGTTCGTATGTAGAGGACTTACTTTAATCCTAAATACCTTTTTGCCCAGCTCCACTGTGCAGTCATGTGACTTCCCTCTGCTCTCCTTCCATGAGCTAAGGAGAGCAGTGAGAGGGGCTTAGATTCCCCTCTGATGTCAGCCAACCAGCAGAATGAGATCATGTGTCCACATAGCGGAGCTGTGCAAGAATGTATTGAGGATTATAATTTTAGAAAAACTGACACACAGTACTTTATATATTTATGCAACAGAAGGGATGCCAGTTATTTGTAAATCTTACTTTACAGCCACAGGGAACAGCAGCGAGAGTGGAGGGATGGGGCGGGGCGGGGGGGGGGGGAGAGCTGCTCTCACACACAGAAATGACAGATGGGGAGGGAGAGACTTTGAGCACACAGCGGGGTGACAGAGGCACATAAACTGACCACAGTATTATTGATCAGCATCCATGGTTACCATGGTCAGTACACCTAGGATGACACAGGAACAAGCAGGATCAACCAGGTATTTTATAACATAGAATGGGACAAATGACACTGCAGAAGCCCTGTGGTATTTATCAAGCTTTAAAGGAAAATAAGCTTTTTTTTTTTTTTGTTTTAGGGTTACAACTGCTTTTAGGAAAATAGCCCCTCAATTTATAGAAAACATATTAAAACGACCCTGTAATCAAATTAAAAATCCCAGCGTGCATAAGGTGATATTTAAGTATGTCTAGGTGAAATTTGCTTAAGGTTTGCATTCAAATCACCTTGAAGCATTGGATGCTGAAGTATCTGCAGGCAACTACTATAGCTTTACAAGTAAAGATCTGAGGCTCAGAAAGCGGGTGAAAACTGATTAATAGATAACAAATGTTGCTATACCCCTATGTCCAGGGGTAACTGAAGCTTTCAAGGATAGACCATTTTTTACAGTGTTTGTTTGTAAAGGTTTATTTAACAATAATTCTCTAAGTTCTTTGCATTCCAAAGTGATAGTCACACTCTCTTTTTAGGACATAGGAGGCTTAATCTCCTAAATTGTTCAAAGGAGTTCTATGGTCACAACATACACTCTCATTTTATAGAAAGCATTGTAACAGCAATATAAACAATAGCTGTTGTATTTTTGACAATCCAATATAAACTTACTTGCAAAATCTTCTTTCATGTTGTGAGTTCTGCTTGTCTGCTGTTCATCTCTTTTCACGATTTTCTGAATTCCCTGCATGCTTTGTATCATTTTCTCTGCTCATTCCTTTGGTTTACTTTCAAATTCTAAGGACTACATATCTCATGATACCTTACTGCCTACAAGCAGTGATTCCTGTACTGCCACTGACCTGTACTGCCACTGACTGCCATCTATTCCTGAATTTCCCTTTTGTTCATGGCATGTCGCTACATTATTTGAAAAAAGCAAAAACTAAGTGCAAGAACAAGGTGTACCTAAAACACCTCACATTATATCACTCACTGCACCCCCTTTTCCTCATCCATGAAAAAATGTTAGGCATACACCACTTAGGCCTATTATCTCTCATCAAATCTGTCCTGCTGCTGGCCAATTTCAAAAAATTAAATGTTAACCTGTAACATTGTTTTTTTTAAGTATTTTCTTTATTGGATTTCACAAGTAAAAGGTTTACAATGAAATGAGTAGGTATAATGGCTGTTACACAAATAAGAGTGCATATTTGTCAGAACATTCCAAAACATCGACTTAAAAGTACACAATTATCATTTTAATTCTGGAAACACCTTAAGGTGTTCCCCAGACGTTCCAAGCCTCAGTAATTTTTTTGTATGTGTGAGACTGTATTGCCAAGCACTCTTCATAACTTTTAACTAAATTAACTTGAAGTTTAACATCAGAAACGTTTGGGGCCATGTTGTTTCTCCATTTGCGCATAAGCATTAATCTTGCCACAGAAAGTATGTGTATGACTAGAGATTTCAGGTGAAGAGGGTTGTGGGGTTGTGGCACAGAGGTGCCATTTTTTAAATTGTATAGGGTGTTGTAATATGAACAAAAAGTGTTAGCTATGTTAGTGGGGGGGGTAAAGTTTCCCACCGTGTGTAGGGTGAGAAATGTAGGGGATTTTTTGTTTGGCCAATTATTGTTTGACTTGGGCTGCAAGAAGTTTGCCAGGTTTGTTACTAGATGCATAGATGTTAGCCCTTAGCTTTTGTAGTAGATTAGCATGTTTGGTGCTGAGAAAAGTGCGGAGATCATTCCTAGCTTGGAACAGTTGGTTACTGAAAGTGGGTGATGACCATTTTTATTTTCAATTTCGAGGTTATTTATAATGGTCAATAATTTGTCGAGCTGCTATGTTCTCTGGCACTTGGCCATGAGCTGAGTATGAGTAAAATGCCACCAATATACATTTTGTGTGTTGTCCACAAAAGGAATGGGCTAGAGGGAGATGAGGGAGATGAGGCATTTAGGTGGAAAAAGCCCAGAAGTTGTTTCTTGAGGTAATCCATGTTTGGGATAGAGGACATCAATGTGGGGTCATTTCTCCACATGGTCATAGCTGGGGAATCCTCTTACCCACCAATTTGGATGGAAATCAGAGCGTGGTCAGAACACGTGATGGTGTGTATATCCGGTGCAAAAGTATTCTGTAGAGGATTTTTTTCTCTGATAAATAATTTGATTCGAGAGTACATACAATGAGTGTAAGGGTCTCAGGAGTAATGAATGTTCTTCCCTTGATTACCAGTGAGAAGTCTCTAGCACGATCATGGGACCACACAAAGACCAAGAAACAGCAGATAGGTTCAAAGTGTGATTCGTTTATTCAGCATCATTTCATGGGTTTTATTCAGTGAGGAATTAGGGAGGAAACAAGGGTGGACATGGCTTTTAATCAATCACATTATGACAACTAATGACAACTCCCATCATAGTGGTCTCATTTTAGCCATAACAGTTAAAGTCCAGCAGATTACCATAGTTACAATATGAAGAGAGAAGGTTAATGTGACAGTGACCAGTCATTATCTTAAACAAACATCAGCCGATGCTGATAAGCTTTTTCCTGCTAGGGGAATTTTACTTTTTAAAACTTCTAATTATTAATTAATAATAATTATTTTGCTGCCCACAAGAAGAAATATTTTAACTCATGATTAACCCATGATTCCCTTTTAATCCCCTCTTAAAATCACAATGTGATTTTCTCTAAAGAACCATATTGTGCTCTTCCAGTATAAATGCAAACAATAAGCTTATATATTGCATAAAGGAATAAAAGAAATAGCAAGCACATTAATATCAACATTCCTGCTTTCCTAAACCATAAGAATATACTTCCAAAAAAATCACCAAAACTTCCTAAATCTTTAAAAGGATTCCATCCTTCCTCAGCTATTTTCCTGGCTCTGTCCTGTAGAACAGTGACCTCTTCCCGGTGTTTATTAATTATCTCATAATAATCTGGTACTTCAAAACTAGTGTTATGTATCCAGGTACAACATTCATAATTATCTGTAAGTTCACACAACCCTGTTAGTGTGTAACTCATAGACTCTATAGCCATAGCACGTATTTCTTATTGCTTTCTAATTGCTCTCTGTTCTATGCTGAGAAGTTTGATATCTGCAGAATCCTTATCTATTATTTCATCTAAGATATTTGAGTAATTATTCAATCTATTCATTACTTCTATTCCCCAACTTGTCCACGATGGGAACCATGCCCAGGCCTTATCCTGGGTTTTAAACAACTCTCGCTTCCATTTGTGTCTTAATGGATACTTAGGATGGGGCCCTGCTTCAAGAAGGTGATCATACCCCTCCCCTTTTCCTCCTATTACTCCCATAATGGGTACCAAGTAAGCTAAGTAACACCATCCTTGGACTTCTAGGGGTATCCAGGGATAACAAACCTTCTCAAACAAATGTAAGTGTTGTTTTCGAGTGACATAGTGCTGGAAAACCCTGCAAGAGCCAAGAGAGCCATACCTTTACTTAAAATGGGGTTCCTGTTATTAACAATGCGATCAATTATAGTACGATTTAATACTTCATCTTCAGTAGTGTATGCAGAGGAGAAATTTGCATCGAGGGAGACATTCAATTTTGATTCACTACATGCTCCCCGACCTTTGCTATGTACATTTCCTAACCTAAAACACCAATCTGGAGAGTAGGTCTTACTTACTATGTGAAAATATATGGTGTCATTTTCATATCTAGCGGATACATTGGTTAAAGATACCGGAGGGGTGCCATTTAGAAAGGGGGCAATCTTCAAAGGGGAAGCTATCAAGGGAATCCTAGCAGTACTAGGATGCAATTTACTACAAATCCAGCATTTATCATATCCTGATCTGTGTGCATATGTATACTTAAGCTTAAGCAACATAATTTTCCCGCCAAACATTTCGACATCATTATGAGTAATTTCTCTTTTTGCTCTAAAGTCACTATTGAATGAATCATAAAGTGGGCCACATATAGGGCTAATCATGCCTAAGTCTTCTGGGTGATAGATGCAGTTAGTGATGAGCCGTACTGGCAGGAACACTATCAGCACTATCAGGAAGAGTCCGAACAGTCTTTTCCCAAAATTCTGGGGCAAGAGTATCCAGTATGTCATCTTCAGAGACTTTACCACCTGTTTCACTCTCTCTTCGAGGATTTCCAAAAATTGCTTCTCCTCCTTTGTCTGTGTCTTTGTCTGTGTCTTGCTTCTGTGGCTTAGGGGGAACCTTCTTTACCCTGCTGGCATGGATCCAGTTATTGGCTTGTTCCGTCAGAACAGCAGTTCGGGTCACTGCAATCACAGTAGTTGGGGGTCCAAAAGGAAACTCCTGCTTCTTGTTCCGGTTCAGTTGCTTTATGACCACAACATCACCCGGTGCAAAGGGACAGGTTGGTTCCTGTGAAGGCAAAGGAAGAGTGCGAGCCACGTTTCCATAGACACTGTTTAATTTTTCAATTAGTTTTCTACAATACTCCTCCTGTATTTGTTCCAAATCCCCTCTTTCTACCACTAAACGTTTCTCGGCCCAAGGAGTGGGAAAAGGTCTACCCATTAATATTTCAAAGGGAGAAAGACTATTGGCCTTAGAGGGGGTCATTCTGATCTCAGCCAGAATAGCGGGCAGTGAATTCTTCCATTTGTGATAAGTGCCTCCTGTTGCTTTTCTGAGCTTATCTTTGATTGTCCTATTCATTCTTTCCACTATCCCTGAACTCTGAGGATGATAAGGTATGAGAAATTTCCACTCAATTTGGAGTAGCTGCACAAGCTCCTGACATACCTTGGAAATAAATGCGGGCCCATTGTCAGAGTTTATCTGAACTGGACATCCCCATCTTGGGCTCACTTCTTGAGTTAAGATTCTAACTACAGTTTTGGCATCTTCTTTTGTTGTCACAAAGCACTCAGGCCATCTGCTGAACATGTCTACAATTACTAGTAGGTATTCTTATCTTTTGCCTAGTTTAGGCATGTGGGTGAAATCAATCTGTAAGTGTGTGAAGGGTGAGGTAGGGTATTGCAAGTGGTCGTGTGAGGGCTTGTTAGGAATGTTAGGATTGTTCCTTATTCATTCAATGCATCTAGCCACAAAGGCTTTACAGATTGAAGGAGATTTAAAATGCAAAAATCTTTTGCTATCAGTTCTGCAGTGACTTTCCATCCCCTATGTCCTATACCATGGTACTGTGAAATGAACAAAGGTGCACTTGCTTGTGGAATACCTGGGCGCCCCTCTTTGGAGATGAGCCCTGTGTCAGGGTTCAGCTTCAAACCCTGTGTGGACCAGAAATCCAGGTCCTCCGCAGTTGCAAAGGCCTGAAGATCCTGGAGCACTTGCTCCCAGGGAGGGGAGTTGGCTACCAAGGAAGGTAATTGCACAAAGGCCTGAACAGCACTGGCAGCCGTCTTTGCAGCCGCATCCTCCAGAGCATTACCTTTGGCAATGTGGTCTGTACCATTAGTGTGTGCTCTACAATGAATGATAGCAACTTTTGATGGGAGGTGGATAGATGCCAGCAGATCATTGACCAAGGTGGAGTGAGAAATTGCCTTGCCGTCTGCTGCAATGAAACCTCTTCTCTGCCATATCACCCCGTGATCAAATACGACTCCATGAGCGTATTTGGAGTCAGCGTAAATGTTTACTTCTTGGCCTTCAAAGAGTTGACATGCTCGGGTCAAAGCAATTAACTCTGCAGCTTGTGCAGATTGAAACTTAATTGGTTTGGCTTCCAAAACGATGTCAGGAAACTGGACAACGGCATAGCCAGCATGATAAGTGCTATCATCTGGTCGAGAACAGGAGCCATCCACAAAGACAGTCTGTACTCCTTCCATTGGAGAAGAGAGCAAGTCAGCCCTTGGTGATGTATCCTGATGAATGATTTCAATACAGTCACGTGGGGGAACAATTTCATCACCTTCCCATTTCAACCCCAACAAGGCATTTAGCACAGGGGCAGGGCCAGAGGTGGGAGAACTGTACTTGATTGTCAGGGAAGGATTACTCAAGAGGATAACTTCATATCCACTGAGCTGCTGGGCAGACATGTGTTGGGTGTGCAGATTTTTCAACAGAAACATTATCTGATGAGTGGTGTGTAGCACCATGGGGTGACCCATTGTAAAGGGTGTTGCCATCTCTACTGCCATAGCACATGAGGCCAAGGCCCTCAGACACGCCGTCATGCCCTGTACCGGAGTTGGAACTACTCTAGAAAAGAAGGCTACAGGCCTCAGCTTGCCTCCATGCTCCTGTGCTAGGACCCCAGCCATTGTTTTACAATTGTCCCTTGCATACAAGTGAAACATTTTACAATACACAGGCAATCCGAGACCAGGCGCTGTTACCATAGCAGTTTTGAGATACACAAAAGCATTAACCATTTCATCAGCCCATTGTACAAGATCAGGACTGTCAAGCAGAGTAGCTTGTCTCAGGATGTTGTCGTAGAAGGAACAGTCTGGTATCCATTGGCGGCAGTAACCAATCATACCAAGAAAAGTCAGCATGTCTTTCTTTGTTTGTGGGCGGGGCAGACCCACAAGAGCTGCAGGTCTTTTGTGACTGATCCTTCTTTCTCCATGAGACAAAGTGAAACCAAGGTATTCAACAGTTTCCTGACACCACTGTAACTTCTTTCTAGACACTTTGTGACCTGTCTGTGCTAAGTGTTCCAACAGTGAAATTGAGTCTTTTTCACAGTGCTCTCTGACCAGATTGCTCAACAATAAGTCATCTACGTATTCATGGAGGACTGAACTATGGCTAGGTGCCAGGACTGTAGTGTAGCCTGGAGTGCTATTGAGTAGACTGCAAGAAAGGTCCAGGTTAACTGGCTCCGACAAAAACAGAAGGCTAGTAGTAGTTGTGTCTCTTCGTCAACTGGGACGGAATGAAAAGCATTTGACAGATCAATGACTGAAAAAAACTTTGCATCAGCAGGTATGGAGGTAATGAGAGATGGAACATCAGGTACAATGGGAGCTATGGGTATCACCAAATTATTAAAGGCCCTTAGGTCTTGTACAAACCTATAGGATCCATCACGTTTCCTTACAGGGTTAATGGGAGTGTTAAAAGGTGATATGATTGGTTTCAATATCCCTTTCTTCAAGAAGTGTTCAACCGGCGGGGCTATTCCTTCCTCTTTCTCTTTGGACAGCGGGTACTGTTTTTGAAAAACAGGGACTATCCCAGGTTTCAGTCTGGCCTTGTAAGGTGTGCATAAGATGTGTCCAACATCCAAACCATTGCTGGCCCAAACAGGGTGATCTGCTGGAAACACAGACAGAACCTCATCTGAGTAGCAATAATCTGGAACTTGAGTCTCATGATCAGAGATCAATGAGATCTCCTCCATGGGAAACTCCTTTGCTAACCCAAGAAAAGGAGATGTGACAAAAACACCTCCTCCTTTGATGAGGGAAATGTCTATCTCCAGTAAACCTATTAGGTCTCTACCCAGTAAACTTACTGGACAGGATGGAATTATCCGGAAAGAATGATGTAGCAGTGTATGGCCTGTTGTCATGTCTGTGACTGGAAGGGGTGGTGTTTTATATGTTTTAGTCAGTATCCCATTTATTCCCATAGAAGGTTTAGCATCCTCTCTCTCACCCATGTACATGTCCTCTGAAATTGTGGACTTAGTCGCTCCCGTGTCAAGGACAAAAGGAGAGACCCTTCCATTTACCATGAGGGGTACTAGGTGGGTTTCAGTGTGGTCATCAGTGAGAAGTGGGAATGCTGGGATACTACCTTCCGGGCAACCTCATGACTGGTACTGAGGCTGGTTCCAGGGCAAGGGATAATGCACAGCAGGAGCTTGTGTAGGGGCCTGTTGTATTTGTCCTTGTCCTAGGGGGGCTTGTTGAATCTGCGGTGGGTTCATAGGTTTCGGTGGGTGGGGACATTGATTCTTCCAATGGCCTTATTGGCCACAGTTGAAACAATCTGTGCGCCTAGTTCCTCCATTCTGACCTTCCCGCCCTGGACCTGACCATCTGCCTTTCACTCTTCCTCCTCCTCTCCCCCATTTCCGGCGTTCTTCAGAATCATCCTGGGGCCTTGCATGCATTGGATTACAGTGCTGTAATCCTTCCTGATAATGTAGTGTTGTAACTCCTTTTGAGTAGTGTTGAGCGAACCCGGACTGTAACGTTCGGGTCCGTACCGAACTTTCGGGTGTCCGTGGCACGGACCCGGACCCGGACATTTCAAAAATCGTTCGGGTTCGGTCCGGGGTTCTGCTATTTTACTCCACGTGTTGAGAAGCTGCAGGGCAGCCAATCAACAAGCGTTTCACTGGTTTGCCCTTAGAAGCCATCACAGCCATGCCTACTAATGGCATGGCTGTGATTGGCCGGTGCATCATGTGACCCAGCCTCTTTATAAGCTGGAGTCACAGTGCTGCAGTCACATGCTCCTTGGGTTAGTGTAGGGAAAGGTAGCTGACGGCGTGAGGGACAGATTTCAGCCATTTTAAGACCTGATCCTGCATCCTGAGATAGATTACTTTACTACTGCTGTCTGTGCTGTTGCTCTGAGGACAGATAGCAGAAATTAGAGATTTCACATACCGCTGCTTT
>BLSH010254914.1:1896275-1906755 GCA_018402905.1 Glandirana rugosa
AGAATTATGGCTTCCTCCAGTCCTTTGTAACACCCTCGTTAACCTCTTTCTTTACTTCCATCACAAATCACTGTCTTGGAGAGAGGGGTGCCGATAACGTACCTTTGTTTTTCACTTTCTTCTTCAACAACTAAAAGAATTTTCCAAATGCTTTCACACCTTCCTTCTTCGTCCAAACGGATATCTCCTGTGTTACCCAGGTAACAAATATGTCTGTAAGTAATGGTCAGACTCTTTACTTACACCTGAGTACCACTTCGTCAACTAAAGCCTTACCGGTTTTAACTTTCACTTTATTAAATGATCATTTCATTACCTCTTCCTTCGTCGTCCAATCCGTGCGATCGTTCGGGTTCCGTCCGGACCCGGACCCGGACTTTGTCCCGAAGTTCGGACGGACCAGCAGAACCCGAACTTCCAGAGGTTCGCTCAACTCTACTTTTGAGTCAAAACAACCTGCTGCTTCCTTCTCCATTACTTTACTAGTAAATTATTTCACTTTCAATTTTGGCCATTCCGAAATCAACTGCTTCACCATGAGTCCACATTCATTTCTCAGACTGGTAATGAATGTCTGTATAAACAATGGACCCATTGTGTCCTCTATAGGCAAACCTGCTTCTTCCTTCCACACTTTCGTAAACCTTTTAAGAAAATCAACAACTTCTTCTTTCACTTTTTGTTTCCATGCAATAGCCGTGGGGAGAGAGGTTCTGTCACTAAACACTACCTTCATTTCTTTCTCCAATTGCTCCCACAATGTTTCCTGACCTCCTTCGGTATTAAGATCATACGCACTGGCTGCTGTGCCAGGCGGCTGAATTCTATTTATGGAAGGGCCACGCTCCCAGTTCCATGCACTTTTCTGATCGTATCCCATGATACCATCAATGATTAACCTCATGTCTTCTTGGGTGTACTTTCTGCCTTTGCATGCTCTTTTAAGGTAGTTTAAACAGGCCATGGGGTTTCGGGGCTTTACTGATAATATCATTTAGTTCCCCAAACTCCAAGGGCTCGAGGATCATTTGATCACCCATAATTAAGTAAGGGAATGTAGCTAGAGCGTGCGTGGGAGCTGACGGTTCTTCTCCCCCTGTTGCTTCTCCCTTCTTATCTAATTCCTGTACTTCATTCTCATCTTCCCCTTGGGACTCTGGGGCTTCCTCTGGGGTTGCTGGATGAGATGTATCACTCGTACCTTCATCCCCTTTTGACCCCTTCTTCTTTCCATACATATTCCTGTCCTTTGCCTCTCATGGAAGAGTGGGTCTACCCTCAAGTCTATCCCTCTCCTGTGCCTGCCTTTTCTGCACTTCTTCCTTCAATTCACTCACCTGCTCACTCATTGCTTCCACTTTCTCCTGTAATGCTTCCAGCGTTGCTCTTGAGATGCTTACTGTCTCATCTTCACTAGCCTCTTCTTTTGAGGTCCCTGCCTGGACTAACGGTGCCTCGTCCTGAATTGATGGAACCTCTTGGACCTGAACCAGGTCAGCATGTACTAGGGCTGGGGGTGGCTGAGGAGCTGAGGGCCAATGAGGAGCTTGTGGGCCAAAAGCCAATGCAGCTATTTGTATAAGCTCGTCATCCTTAGCCCGGGTGACCGCTGCGGGGAGAGCAGGGTATAAGGGACAGTATGCAGGTGGATAAAGAGCACTTGAAGAAGCCAAAAACGGACGCTTCACCGTTGCTTTTATAGCATGTAGTTGCTCAGGAGTAAAAGTGGGCGCTGCAACCTTTTTTACCCTCTTCACCTTGGGTTTGCGTTTGGGCATTTTTGGCATTCTGGGCAATACTATTTTCTTTTTATTCTCACCTTCTTTTTTATTATTATCACTCTTGTTATCCTGAATACTCTTATTATCCTTAACACTCTCTGTTCCCTCAACCTCACGCCAAAAAGGAGCCACCAATAGCCAATTCTGCCCTGCCTCCCGCATATAATCCATATCCCATTGAGGATCTCCTGAATACCATGGAAAAGCTTGTTTGTCTCCTAGACAAAGTTCTTTTACTATGTCCATGTGAAATTTGTCATTGGCGCCTTCTAGGAGAAACGGGGAAGTGCTACTCATTTCAATTGTCCATCCATTTAGATTAGCTGTAAAAATAGTAATGTAATAATAATCTGTACCACAAACTCAAGCCACATAATCTTTACATGTTTCCCCAGGATTTGGAGGAGGGTAGGGTTTACCACTAGATGTCCCCATAATCTTTCTAAACACAACAAGTTAATACAGTACAGTTTGCACCGTCACACCTTGCCTTACCTTACAAGGTTTCAGGTTTCTTATACTTTATACTTATACTCTATAACATGCAGCGATAGAAAGATGCAAGCAAAGAGGTTTAGAGATCTCACAGGTAATCTACCTGGTCCTTCCCAAAAGGACCCTATGTAATTGCACTCCTGATGAGTGGTTATAGCACCACGAAACGCGTAGAGTCTTACCAATGCTTTCATGAATTGATCCATGTACCAACTACTATACCATTACTTGTTTTGATATGTTTTTATGATGTGTTGTATATCCATTACTTTAATACAGCCATACGCATTTTGCTGTGGCCCACTGGGGCCAGATGTATGCAACCCATATGACATTATGATCCGTTACTTCTGTATCAAGTTACTTAGTGTGTCAATAAAAACATACTTTTTATACCTCTCGTATTTCTGTTGGTGAGTGGTGTACCTCAATTAAAGTCCCAAGACCAATTCTCTCTCTGTATGTATATAATAGGGATGGAGGTACATCACTGTGGTGATGACAGATCACACTATTTGCATCATGTTATTTGGGTGGAAGACACCCGTGGTCCCCTGTGATCTGCCACACCACTTATTCATAACAATCAAATGTTTTTGTTTTCAATTGCAGACTGTCATTTACTTCAGGTTTTAGTGCATTCCCTTACATTGCCTATTTTATTACATCTACCTAGCTCTGACAGGGTTGGCCCCCTGTGTCTGTCCCGGGGCTGCGACCCACGGCAGTGTCCTCCGCCCCCTCCCCTTCGAGGGGGGAAGGGCTGTGGTCTCCTCTTGTGGATCGGCGTCATGTCTACTCGCTCCACTCGCGGCACTCCTTTGTCCGCGATGCAGTGGAGTAATCATCCCATCAGACGCAGGGATCAGGTGTGTGCGTCCCGCTTCCCGGCGCATGCGCCGTGGTGGTGATGTTTTTCCCACACCTGTCTCCCCTCTGCGCCTACATGACGCTGGTGGGGATCCGCCTCTCACCTGGGGTATTTAAAGGTAGGGCTTGGCCAACACATTCCTCCTGGTCATCTCATTCACTGAGTAGGTTTTGCACAGCTCGTTATACTCACTTCGTTTGGTAAGTCTCCCTCCTAGGGTTTCTCCCCATTATTTCAGTTTTATTTTGGTGCACAGATCCTGTCTGATGGATCTCTTTGCTATCCTTGGTGTAAGGCATCTATCTTCACTTTTCAATTTTTTTATTATCTACACATCTTTCCCCATACTGCTCACTGGCACTATTTTCTATCTCTGTCCTTACCTCCACTCAAGGCTCAGTCTCCTTCCATTTTTTCAATACTTCTTTTACTTTTTTTCTTTATGGCTAGCAATGACATTTTCCCCAATTGTCCATTTAATTTTATTTATATGCCTATACTCTAATTCACTTTTTACATACTCATTCGAATCCCATATTTGATATCATTATAGGTCACTTGGGGTAAAATTGCCTTTCCATGCCCCTCACTTTGGCATGTGTCATACCTTTCAACTTGGCCCATACCTTGCCTGTACGTTCCAGGGTTTGGACGAAATCATCCCCACCTCAGCCCCGGGGCAGACATTATGCTGGCGTTTCCCTCTCCTGAGCTTGGCTATATGTCCACATGGTCATATGTAAGTAACACAGCTTACCTATCCACCCTCTTCCCCTTATTCTTAAGGAGGTCAACTAATATATGATCTCTTTCATGCTTACAGCTACAACAATACTGCATTGCACTCCTGATGAGTGGTTATAGCACCACGAAACGCGTAGAGTCTTACCAATGCTTTCATGAATTGATCCATGTACCAACTACTATACCATTACTTGTTTTGATATGTTTTTATGATGTGTTGTATATATATTACTTTAATACAGCCATTTTGCTGTGGCCCACTGGGGCCGGATGTATGCAACCCATATGACATTATGATCCGTTACTTCTGTATCAAGTTACTTAGTGTGTCAATAAAAACATACTTTTTATACCTCTTGTATTTCTTTTGGTGAGTGGTGTACCTCAATTAAAGTCCCAAGACCAATTCTCTCTCTGTATGTATATAATAGGGATGGAGGTACATCACTGTGGTGATGACAGATCACACTCTTTGCACTGTAATTTTGCAGTCTACCAAAGACACTGTATGGTGCAGTCTGCCAAAGACAATGCACAGTCTACCAGAGACAATTTTCAGAACATCATTTCTGCACCCACAAAAACAACAATTTTGAAAAAATATTCAGTATTGTCAGAGCCAAGGAAAAAGTAAGGACGCAGAGCGTCAATAAGACACAAAAGTGTCACCGCTGCCACCATTTCTGTAAGGGTCTCAGGAGTAATGAATGTTCTTCCCTTGATTACCAGTGAGAAGTCTCTAGCACGATCGTGGGACCACACAAAGACCAAGAAACAGCAGATAGGTTCAAAGTGTGATTCGTTTATTCAGCATCATTTCATGGGTTTTATTGTGAGGAATTAGGGAGGAAACAAGGCTGGACATGGCTTTTAACCAATTACATTATGACAACTAGTGACAACCCCCATCATAGTGGTCTCATCCCATCAGAGTACTTGTCACCAGTCCATCTGAGTACCCGAGCACCTGTCACCAGCCCATCTGAGTACCCAAGCACCTGTCACCAGCTCATCAGAGTACCCGAATACCTGTCACCAGCCCATCAGAGTACCCGAGTACCTGTCACAAGCCCATCAGAGTACCCGAGTACCTGTCACCAGCCCATCAGAGTACCCGAGTACCTATCTGCAGCCCATCAGAGTACCCAAGCACCTGTCCCCAGCCCATCAGAGTACCCAAGTACCTGTCACCAGCCCATCAGAGTACGCGAGTACCTGTCACCAGCCCATCAAAGTACCTGAGTACCTGTCCCCAGCCCATCAAAGTATCCAAGCACCTGTCACCAGCCCATCTGAGAACCCAAGTACCTGTCACCAGCCCATGAGAGTACCCAAGTACCTATCTGCAGCCCATCAGATTACCCGAGTACCTATCTGCAGCCCATCCGATTACCCAAGCACCTGTCTGCAGCCCATCAGAGTACCTGAGTACCTGTCACCAGCCCATCAAAGTACCCGAGTACCTATCTGCAGCCCTTCAGAGTACCTGAGTACCTATCTGCATCCCATGCCTCATAGAATATATCTTGGGGTGTTTGCTTTCCAAAATGGGGTCATTTTGTGGGTAATTCCACTGGCATGGTGCTCCAGGACCTTCAAAAGTGTGATAGGTAGGAATGAAATTAGATGTGTAATTTATGTTCCTAAAACGCCTGAAGGTACTACTTCAATGTTGGACCTCTCTATGTGGCTAGGCTGTGTAAAAGTCTCACACATGTGGTGTCACCATACTCAGAACGAGTACCAAAATGTATTTTGGGTGGTATTTTTTGCTAAGTACATGATATGTGTTAGAAATATCTTATAAATCGACCACTTTGTGTAAAAATAAAAGCGTTTTCATTTTCTTTCCACGATTTTCAAAGACTTGTGGAAAAAAATGAACCATTCAAAAGACTCATAATGCCTCATAGAATATACGTTGGCGTGTTTGCTTCCCAAAATGGGGTCATTTTGTGGGTAATTCCATTGTCCTGGTGCTCCAGGGCCTTCAAAAGTGTAATAAGTCGTTAGGAAATTAGATGTGAAATTTCTGCTCCTAGAATGCCTGATGGTGCTCCCTGCATGTTGGACCTCTCTATGTGGCCAGGCTGTGAAAAAGTCTCACACATGAGGTATCGCCATACTCGGGGCGAGTAGCAGAATGCATTTTGGGGTGTAATTGGAAGTATGCATATGCTGTGTGTGAGAAATAACTTGTTATTATGACAATTTTGTGCAAAAAAAAAAATAATAATTTAGGGGTCATTTGGGGGGTATTTGTACTTTCCTGACATTTCAGGGCCTCAAGAAACGAGATAGGCCATCAGTGCTTTAGGTGTGATCAATAATTGGCACCATAGCTTTTAGACTCAATAACTTTCACACAGACCAAATAATATACACTTATTTGGGTTATTATTACCACCGATATGTAGCAGTATAGGTTTTGGCCCAAATGTATGAACAAAAATTTCTTATTTGCAAAATTTTATCATAGAAACGAAATAAAAGTGTTTTTTTTTCAAAATTTTCGCTGTTTTTTCACTTATGTCGCAAAAAGTAAAAAAACCCATAGGTGATTAAATACCACCAAAAGAAAGCTCTATTTGTGTGGGAAAATTGATAAAAAATTTGTTTATGTATAGTGTTGCATGACTGAGTAATTGGCATTCAAAGTGGGAGAGCACTGAATGCTGAAAATGGGTCTGGGCAAGAAGGGGGTATAAATGTCCCGAATTGAAGTGGTTAAAGGAGACCGTCTCCTTAATGGCGATGAGAACCGCTTTTGATTTAGTGGATGCGCTGGCAAAAAAAATATTGAAAATGACAGTACACAAACAATAAGCAAATACCAACAAAAAAACAAAGTATCTAAAGAGTCGAGCATCAGCATTCATGATTGACGAAGGGGGAGGAGATACCCTGTGTAAATGTAAGCCAAAAAACAAGGAAGTTGCAAAAGTTGAAGCAAGAAATAACCAGGAAGTTAGCATTGAGGTGTTGTTTGTTAGGAAGGTGAGACTAGAAGGACTGATAATTGTGCTATGCATTTTGATGGAAAAGTTGGAGGGGCATCGGGAGGAGGAAATATTATGAGCTCACTTTTTGAATGATTGAGTTTTTGGAGAGTGGTGTGACATCCATACTGATATGTCAGTTAGTAATTTAGTGACGTGTGACTAGTGGTGTTGAGTAGAAAGATAGATTTGGATGTCGTTGGCATAGAGATGGTATTGGAAGCCGTGGCAGGTTATGAACTGGCCCAGAGAGGGATGGAGAAAATATTTAAGACTTTGCCTGGTTTGCTATAAATACTAATGAGAACTGAATTATCAGTAGGTTATAATGTGCCTTCCCTGATAGTTTTGTAGAGACAGCAAAAGTGCTCCAAAATTCTAGCAAATACATTTTTTTCAGTAAGTACTCACAAAGTCACTAGATGCAAGGGCTTTAGATATCTAAAGTTATTTAATAACTATTATGATCTGCTCTTGAATGACTTTGTTGCCTTTCAGTCCCTTTAACCACTTCAGCCCCAGAAGGATTTACCCCCTTCCTGACCAGAGCACTTTTTGCGATTCGGCACTGCGTAGCTTTAACTGACAATTGCATGGTCCTGCGATGTTGTACCCAAATGAAATTGATGTCCTCCCCCCCACAAATACAGCTGTCTTTTGGTGGCATTTTACCTTTTATTTTTTGTGCTATAAACAAAAAAAGAGCCACAATTTTGAAAAAAAAAACAATACTTTTTACATTTTGTTATAATAAATATTAAAAAAAGCAAAAAAAACTAATTTCTCCCTCACTTTATTCTTCTACATATTTTTGGTAAATATAATTGGGTTGCGCAAAAGTTATCGCGTCTACAAACTATGGGAATAGATTTATGGCATTTTTATTATTATTATTTTTTTTTACTAGTAATTGCAGCAATCTGCGATTTAGCTGGACTGCGACATCATGGCAGACAGATCAGACACTTTTGACACTTTTTTGGGACCAATGACATTTATTCAGAGATCACAGCTTTAAATTGCCACTGATTACTGTATAAATGTCACTGGCAGGGAAGGGGTTAAACTGTAGGGGGCGATCAAGGGGTTAAGTGTGTTCCCTCAGCGTGTTCTAACTGTAGGGGGGAGGGGCTGACAGGGGCATGACAGGTCTAACTGTTCCCAATCACTGGGAACAGTAGATGTGTGACATGTCCCCTGACAGAATGGGGATCCGCGTGTTCACATCGGCGGATCCCCGTTCTGCCTCTGTAACAGGCGATCACGGCTCACGGCAGACATCGAGTCTGCCTGAATCAAACGAAAAAAGCCCCTGAGGTAGAGGGGGAAGAAAGGACTTACCCCGTCTCCTCAGAGAAAAGCGGCCAGTAAGGTCACAGAACAGCAAAATAGGTCAATTTAAATAAAAAGAATAATTTTTATTAAAGTACAAAAATTTAGTTGAATATAATAATGAAAAGGAAAACAGGTAGGGGATCTGGGAGAGACTAAACCTCCAATAATAAAATCATTGACGACAACGTTGTCTCAATCAGGCAGGGGGGGTAGCAGCTGCTCATGCATCTCACCATTCAGAACCGCAGACACACTCACAAAATAAACCAAAAAGAAGGGCTATAATGTAAAGGGTGCTATCCGGGTATGGGATGCAGCTGTACTGGGATGGACGGAAGTCTGGCACAAAGGTGATAAGGTGGTATGTGACAGTTGACCATAAAGTTCATCAGTAGCAGGAGTGGTGGAACCCTATTGGAGTGTAGGGACCAGATGGCTGATTGAGTATAGCACAGTTAATGCACTCTCGATATTTGCTGAGGAAAAATCGGAGAGAGTTGCAGCATTCAGTCATACCCTGCGTAGCTAAACAGATCAGCGATCAAAGAAGGGAACTGTTCAAAGTTCTCCTAGGAATACACGCCCAGGGCTTGCTATGAATATGGTAAGCATTGATGAACAAAGTCAAAAGATGGAATTGCCTCACCAGATGGGTCGTTTTCTCCGGGGCTATGCTCCTAGGTAGTCATGCGGCAATGGCAGCTTCGGACCGTGGTGGGCATTCCTATGTTTCCCGGGCAAGTGCAAACAGGAACGGGGTTGTCCTGTGATGATCAGCTGAGATGGATGGTCATAATAGACGTCACAAAAGTCCGGAAGTCTTCAGACACCAAGCAGCTTCCGCCCTTCCTCACTCCCCTCCCACGTCACGTGCGTGATGACGCACCGCTGACGCGTTTCATTGGCTAGACGCCAATTTCATCAGAGCTGAGGAGGGGCTGGAGAACGGGGCTATATATAGCCTGAACAATCTGTGTGTAGTACTCCTAAATGACCATTAGATGTCAATCATTCAAAGAGTACTCAAATTACCAGTAAATAGTTGGTCAGGGAAGTATACACATACAGATATTTAATAAGTAAATAGCCAAAAATAGTCGGTCTCAACAGTCATCTCACTCATCTATTAGCATTCATCACTCTAAGAGACGCTGTGAATAATAAGGATGGAAATAAAATAAAATAAAGTAAAAGGTCACCAATAGACTGAAAAAGTGAATAATAACCGCGTTATAATCCGATTAGAGAAGAGGACTTGACAACAAATTTAAAGAGCAATCATTATTTATATAATAGAGTACAAAGTAAAGGGTTTAAAGCAGAAGGCACTAATACCACTTATATAGTACCCAGTGTTTTAACAGAGATACCCGGGTAATTCCTATAAGAGGGGTATCATGTTGTATACCCGTCTTGTCGGTGTGTAGTATTTATAGGGGGCTATTCCTCTAAAAAGGGTTGCAGGCTACATTCGGTATTGAGACCTCGTGGGTTTAAAGTCCCGAGATTGTATACCCACATTTTTTCCTTTTGTAGGAGGATCCGATCATAGTCCCCTCTCCTGGGTGATAAATTTAGCGCATATATCCCTTTTACCATAAGTCCCTTGGGGTCCCTCTGATGGAACTGGGCAAAATGTAGTGGGATAGGTCGATCATCATCCTTCTTTTTAATGCTGGACAGGTGCTCTCCTATTCTGACCCTTAGGGCTCTTTTGGTCTTACCTATGTAGCGCTTTTTACATGGACAGGTTAGCATGTAAATTAATTTAGTTGTGGAGCAGTTAATGAATTGTTTTATCTAGAGTTGAG
Organism: Glandirana rugosa; assembly: GCA_018402905.1. NCBI lineage: Eukaryota > Metazoa > Chordata > Amphibia > Anura > Ranidae > Glandirana > Glandirana rugosa. The sequence goes on from BLSH010254914.1 coordinate 1,906,312, forward strand.
CGAACACCTGGAAGTTCGGGTTCTGCTGGTCCGTCCGAACTTCGGGACAAAGTCCGGGTCCGGGTCTGGACGGAACCCGAACGATCGCACGGACAACGAACCCCATTGAAATCAATGGGGACCCGAACTTTTAGGCACAAAAATGGCTGTAGGAAAGTCCTGGAAAGCCCCAGAGGGCTGCAAAAGGAAGTAAAATGGGGGTAAGGGTAGGGCAAGTGCCCTACAAAAAAATGGGGACAGGGAAATAACTGTAAATATTTTTAAAAAAATAAAAACATAAAAAAAGCAAAAATGGAGGTGAATGTGGATCATCTTCAAACTGTGTCTGAAAAGTATTAATTAACGGTAGAAGCCATATAACTGTTCTAAAATCATCTTCAAACTAGGGCAAGTGCCCTACAAATAAATGGGGATAGGGAAAATAAATTAAAATCAAGTAAAATA
>BLSH010254914.1:1947506-1958939 GCA_018402905.1 Glandirana rugosa
AAAATTCGAATCGATCTAGATCGGACCTTAAGGTGATTTTTTACGAGTTTTTATCTCAACTCACTTGGGCTTGACATTTCAAACCCAGGTATGGTTTGAAACCCCACAGGCACTGGGCAGGGGCTTGGGTCTGTAAACTTTTTTTCAAACCCAAGCTCAAGACCCAAGCCCATAAACTAGTGCGTACAACTTATCGACGTCCCGTCGGTTAGTTGTTCGCAAAGTGCCCCAAACGGGAATCTTCGGTAGTGTCGGTACGGATGATTACCGTACCGACACTAACCGGTCACGTAGTACACTGGGTCGGGGAAATATTCGACTTAGATCTGCAATCTGTCCCTAAAAGCAGTAGTAGTAGTAATCTCTACCTAGTCCACAATCAGATCGTTCTGTAATGCAGGATGAGATGTTATTATATCTGCAATCTGTCCGTCACAGCGCCAGCAGCATCCTCTCCCTACACTACCCAGAGAGCATGTGACATGCAGCACTAAGTGACTCCAGCTTATAAAGGGGCTGGGTCACATGATGCACTGGCCAATCACAGCCATGCCATTAGTAGGCATGGCTGTGATGGCTTCTAAGGGCAAACCCCGTGAAACGCTTGTTGATTGGCTGCCCTGCAGCTATTCAACATGCGTGATCAAATACCCGAACCCAGAACTCGAACCCAAACTTTTTTTCAAATGTCTGGGTTCGGGGACGGGTCACGGACACCCCAAAGTTTGGTATGGACCCAAACTTTACAGTTCGGGTTCACTCAACTCTATTTTTGAGCATTTTTTAGTGGAATTCCAGGCTAGATCTAGCTAAGCTTAAAACAGCTCCCATCCCCCTTTTAACTCCTATACTAACTACCGTGTAGATGGAAGATGCTTATACTTACGTATTTAGATGCTTATACTTACTTAGGACAGCTCACAACAGAAGCCTCATAATGACCCGTTCTATTGACTTAGAACACCACTCAAAGCCCTGATGCATATTCTCTGGTGAGCCACAATAATGAAGGATGCCTCCATCCAAAACATGCATACAGGAGTCAAAAGAACCTATGTGGTGCAGAAACCCCATACTCCCAACAGCCCAAAGTTTATATATAGATGGGACATGGCCTCAGATCCTACCAAGCTGTGCCCTCTTATAGATATTATGGATGCCCTATAGTAAGCCTATGGGTGACGTCACCACCTAGGCATTCCATCCATTGTCTGCACTTTTTGTTCTCCCCTGAAGCCGGCTGCTGGTGAAATCATGTGCAGACTGGCACCAGCACCTTGAGAATAGGTATAAGTATAAGTATCTTCCTCCTACAGGGTAATTAAAATAGCAGTTAGAAGGGGGGAGGGAGCCATTTTAAGCTTAGTTAGAGCTAGCTTGGAATTCTAATTTAAGGGTTTCATTGAGGAAGACTGTGTACTTAACTGTACCAAGCTGCCAGGTGCTGGCAGCACACTGGGCAGTCAAACCACTGTCCCAGTCTCCAGTGTTCCAGCATGCCCTTAGTACTGCAACCAAAAATGGTTGGTATCTGTGAGAGCAGCGGTCTGACTCTCCTGACATTTGATATTTTGGTTCTAGATATGATGCAGGAAGAAGCCATTGGGGGTTAGTGCAGAGGTGAGAATCAATGAGACTACAGAGTGGAGCCTTTTGCAATGAAACTGCCATGAATAAGGTTGTGTGCACCAAATGGTAAAATCTCAATTATATATTTGTTTGAGTTTCAGGTTGCAACACCGCAAAATGTAAATGATTATATACAACACCGGTTCAGTAAAGGAAGAAACAAGGTCACACAGTAGGTCATAGTTTACTGTAAATTGGCTGAAACTACCTGCTTGTTACTGATCACAAACAAAGACAGGTTGGCAATATATTACAGTATTCTTTTGTATGGGTAACAGTCAGATGTGCTATGTACGATGTGAGTCTTACGGATTTTAATTTTTAACTACCATTTTAGGTTCAGTGGTTTTAGTTACACAAATAAACCTATCAGTCTGAATTAAAAAAAAAAAAGTTTATTCTTTTATTGCACCCACCTAATGTTTGAAGCTAATTTAAAAGGTTACAAATCAAGCATGTGATAGGAGTAATCCAGTGTGGAGTATATAACAATTTTACTAGGCTACCTCCAATAAACATCACACTGTTTCCTGCAGCTATTTCTAATTATATGCTTGTGATTTTATTGAAGCTTTGTGGACATTAAGAAAGCCATGTTTGCTTTATGTGCCATTGTATACTTGCAAATCAAAGCCCTGCAAGATCACAGCCATGTCTCCATAACCTTAATTGGAAAAACTAGCCTTTAGGGTTTTAAAAATGTCATGTACAAATTAAGCCTTTAAACTAATTCATTAATTAGTGTTTCATTTTATTGTTTTCTCTATAAATACCACAGCATTGCTTTTTATTATTTAAAAACAAAGACCTGGCTTCAATCCTACAGATTTGCTAACTTGCTTTGGTGCACATAAACCTTAAAGTATAAAGTATCTATAGACAAAACTTTTTTTTTGTAGTTTTGGAGAGGGTAGGAAATGGTTAGAATCAAACAAACTAAATGAAATATAACTCATCAAAATAATATTAATACCCTTACCAACACTGTCAATAATTAGAACAGCGTCACTCTGACCAAAAAGTATAAAAAGGAAGGTTCTCCACCATAGCCATATATACCAGCACAAGGTTGGGAAACACAGGATATAACGTATAACATAAGCACTGTTCACTTTTGCTAATTTATTTATTATTATAAATTATAAATTATTTTTTGCACAAGGGTGGGGTACACCTGGGCGGATCCCTTACCTTATACACTGCTGACAGCCACAACAATTATATGGTCTTTTTATTCAGGGCAGCGCCAACCCAGCTCTTTATTATACTGTAGCCACAAACTTCCTTTGTTAGGAAGGTAACACTGGGGGCAGCAAACCCAACAAAAGTAAGCCTAAAAAATCCTGAGTGCAATACCTCTATCTAAAAGTGTCAACCTTAGACAATCACACCAGAGTGGTTCAATACCAGGGGGAGTAAACGGGGGACAACATACCCCCGAAACTCGCTTGGCAACATCCCCACCTTCATCCAGTCCTGCCAAATCCAAGATGAAATTGACACCGGAGACTGAATTACAGAATGAGGGAAACCCTCTACCGCAACCTCCCCATGAATAGATATCCTTTTCTAATTCTATAGCTGCATACCCTACTTCCAATCAGCCTGTGCTCGACACCACATTGAGAGATATGTTAATGACACTCCAGAACTCCATACATTCTGATATTACTAATATGCTACGACACTTTACTTCTGAAGTATCTCACCTTGGAGACAGGGTTACCTCTATAGAAAATAAGCTGGGGGAGGTCACAACCTCCTTCAACGAAATGGTTGACGCGCAAACTGATGAGGCAGAAGATATTGAATGGATGAAAGCGAAAATTGCAAACCTAGAAGACCATTCCAGAAGGAACAATTTAAAAATACGAGGCATACCTGAATCCATTCAACAATCCGCCCTGAAGGACTACTTCATTCAACTGATGTCGACCTTCCTGCCTGGAACACATCCTGGTGAGCTGATAGTAGACCGGATCCATCGGCTACCAAAACCTCCTCATCTTCCTGACGCCATACCGAGGGACACCATTGTCCGCATCCATTTCTACCACATAAAAGAGAACCTGTTACGGGCCACAAGAAATCCAGAAGCTTATCCACAAAACTATAACAACCTATCCTTCTATGCAGACCTATCAAAATACACCATGCTGAAACGCAAAAATCTCTCCACCATCACAAAACCCCTTCGAAACCGCCAGATTCAATATAAATGGGGCCACCCAGTCAAATTGATAATCACAAAGGAGAATAGATCGTACTCCATTCGCACACTGGATGAGGGCCTGGCCCTACTGTGCCAATGGAACATCTTTGAACCGATAGAACAACGCCAACAAAGTCGCCACCATCGCCGTCAACAAAGCAGAGAATGGGAGGACTTTGACCCTCCAGATGGCATGACCACTTGATTCCATTCAACCACACAAGACACACAAATAAGCCCTGGATCAGCCGCTTGTGCCAGGCTTATCTGCCTTATACCCCCAATAGTTGTTGCGGTTAACTCCGCCCACTAAGTTATACACTTCTCTTTTTAATCATCTCAGTTGATCATTTCTCTTTACCTTTGCATGTTTCTAAGGCAAAGCTAACAAGGTTATCTATCGTTTTGTTCACCTGTTACTTTTTTTTTCCATACAGTACACTCGGCTTATCAACATAAAACACAAGGTTCCACGCAAAACGGTCTTTCCAACAGGCTCGATCTGTTGAGGACTTCGCTGAGGCTCAGACGTCACACCGTAAGTCTTTTATAAATTTATACACAACCACTGCATCCTACTGCGGAATCCGCATAATTCAAAGTTAACCTCAAAACAGTTACAGAAACGCAGACACACTAAATATGCCGATAAGTTTCTCCTCCCAAAATGTAAAGGGTTTGAACCACCCAAGCAAAAGGCACTTCCTATGGACAGAAGCACACAAACTTAAATGCAACATTTTATGCGTCCAAGAAACGCACCTTTGCCAGGGGAAAGCGCTCCCCGTAAGCCACAAAAACTTCCCAAACATTTTTTACGCTAACTCTCCAAACAAAACTAAAGGAGTTCTCACAGCCATCAAACACTCAGTGACTTTTAAACTGATTACTTCAATCTCAGACCCACAAGGAAGATATCACATCCTGATATGTGAAATCAACAACGCCACGTACACAATCGCTAACGTTTATGCACCAAACACAGGACAACTGCGTTTTATGCACAAAATATGGAAGAAAATCAACAGCCTCAAACAGGGACGCACAATTGTCTGTGGCGACTTTAATCTGGCACCTGAGGCTTCAATGGACATTAACGGGCCAACGCCAAAAAAAACAAGGAAATCTGACATGTTACAATTCCTACACAAGAATGACATATACGATATATGGAGATGCCAACATTCCACGGAGAAAGATTTTACTTTCTTCTCCAAACCTCATTGCACATATTAGAGAATAGACTTATTCCTAGGAGACTGTCAACTATTACAAGACACCATCGCCACAGAAATCCATACCATCACATGGTCGGACCATGCACCCATATCTCTGGATTTAAATGATAAATAAAAACACTCCCTAAACTTCCATTGGAAAAATGACACACACCTGATATCCATCCTACAAAACACTGCCGATATTGACAAAAGCCTGAAAGACTATTTTGAAATCAATGCTACTGCAGATAGCAACCCTACCATAGTATGGACTGCCCACAAAGCATATACCCGTGGTATTTTAATTAAATTGAGTTCCCTAGCCAGACGCCGAAGGACGCAGCAGCTTAATGAACTCCTCTCAAATATCAAATCCCTAGAAAAATTAAACAAAGAGAACCCAACTCAAAATACTAGTGACAAACTATTTGCTGAAAGGAACGCCCTTAGAACGTTTCTCAATGCCAAATATGCTAGAAATCTATTTAAATGGCGCGCTGACTTCTACGCCACAGGCAATAAGGCGGGCAAATTATTAGCAACACAGATAAAACAAAAAAGAGTAAAAAAAAAGATCCCTTTTATCTTACACCCCCTCTCAAAAGAAAAGATGTACCATCCGAAAGACATAGCAAATGCATTCAGCTCATACTATATAACCTTAACAATGATCCCTCAATATCTCAACCTAACAAATCGGGGATTCTAGAATTCTTGGACTCAGTGGATCTCCCTAAAAACTTTAAAACGATCAACTAGAAACTTTAAATGCCCCAATATCTCAAGCTGAAATCCTCAAAACTATAATCTCTCTTCCCAACGGCAAAGCTCCCGGACCTGACGGTTGCTCAGCCGAATATTACAAACTTTTCAGCAAAACTTTAGTACAACACATGAAACAGGTGTTTGACGCTGCTGTGTCCTCTGGTACTTTTCCGAGTGAAATGTTATCTGCTGACATTGTCACTATTCCAAAACCAGGGAGAGATCCGGTCTCGCCTCCAAATTTCCATCCTATATCCCTACTTAACACTGATCTTATAGTATATGCTAAACTAATGGCGCAGAGATTAGCCTCTATCATGCCCAACATCATCCATCAAGATCAGGTTGGCTTCATACACGGTAGACAAGCCCCAGACGCCACTAGGAAAATAATCAATCTCATACATTACACAAAAATGAAAAATATTCCGTCAATCTTTGTGACATTAGATGCAGAAAAAGCCTTTGACAGGTTCCATTGGGGATACCTGAAACAGACTTTATCAAAATTTGGCTTTCAAGGTAATATTCATTCAGCCATTCTTGCATTGTACTCCAACCCTAATGCTCGAGTTCTCATGAATGGGGCCTTTTCAGATCCGTTTGTAATTATAAACGGCATGAGACAAGGCTGCCCGCTTTCCCCTCTCATATTCACATTAATGATGGAACCGCTGGCCCAAATGATTCGCAATTCCTCTGATATTCAAGGCATTAAAATCAAAGATACAGAACATAAATTAAGCCTCTTCGCAGACGACATTATTTTAACCCTATCGAGACCAGATCTTTCCCTGACCAAGGTTCGTATTATAAAGTTGATGATGACAAATCCAAAATCCTAAGTGTAAATGTGCCTGCATCCATTAAAGCATCTCTTATAGATGAACACAACTTCCAATGGATTTCTGACTCCATGCCCTATTTAGGCATATCGATCACAGCCAATACCTCAAGCTTATTTGCAAAAAACGACTTGCCCTTCCTAAACACGTGTCAGAGAGACCTCCAACAAATAGGCCAACATTACCTCTCCTGGGCAGGTAGAGCGGCGGCTTTCAAAATGATTGTCCTCCCTAATTTGCTATACCTATTTAGGGCCCTCCCCATACCAGCCCCAGACTCCTTTTTTAACTCCTTAAAGCTAATGATCAGAAAACATGTGTGGAGAGACAGTAAACCAAGATGTACATACGCAATAACAGTTAAACATAAATCTACAGGAGGCATGAGTCTTCTAGACATGAAACACTACTACATAGCAGTGATTCTAGACCAGCTTAGAATCTGGTTCACACCGTCTCTTAAAAAACAATGGAGTTACATCTAACAAGAACATGTATCCGTAGGAAAGTACACTCCTTATAGCCCAATCAATCTCCAAAATACCCAACAACTACAACCACTCCCTAACAGCCTGGAGATTTTTCTCCCTCAACACCACATCCTCAACAGGACAACAAAAGATACCCATTCCTAGAAACACTGAAATTTCTTCTTCCAGAAATCTCTCTTAAACATTGGTCTCATATTAAAATGCAACCACTAAGTTTACTAATGGAACAGGGCCAAATACTGTCTTTTGAAGAACTGAAAAACAAATATCATATTTCTACTCAAGGCTTGCACACATATAGACAAATAGCATCATGCCTAGCTAAGAACCCTGTCCTTTTTATCTCATTACCTAGTAAAGCCTGGGCATTTTGGTCATCTGACTCCACAAAAGACAAATGGATAGCATTATTGTATAACACCATCCACAACAAACTAACCTTCCATAAATTACCCACACATATTAGATGGGAAAGAGATCTAAAAACAGTCTTCACGGACTATCAATGGCAAATGGCCATTAGATACAACCAGATCTCCTCCAAATGTAGTAACTACTGGAAGATGTCACAAAAAATACACCATAGATGGTACCTCACACCTGTACAATTATCAAAGTTAAAGAACACAGCGGATGATCGGTGCTGGAGAGGCTGCTCTCAACCGGGATCACTACTGCATATTTTATGGGAATGTCCCCACATACAATTCTTTTGGAGAAAAGTATCCTCCCTTAGCAGAGTTCACAGAAACCATAACTAAGCCATCCCCAGCACTGGCCCTTCTTAGCATCGGTATAGAAAAATTCCCTCATGTTTACAGACCAATAGTAATGCACACACTATTCGCTGCTAGGTTACTCATAATGCGAAAATGGAGAGGATCGCTGACACCCAACATATCTGTGTTTAAATTCCAGCTGAATCTGACCAACGATCTGGAACGTTCCTTAGCCCTACAAAACGACACATTCAATAAATACACTAAAGCCTGGTCTCCCTGGACAACAATCCAAAGAGTTTGACAATACACCGATAATTAATGTTGTTGATATTATACCATTAATCTTGGACGTTAAAACCTTCAATTAGACAATCTGAGCTGGCAGGATAACATCTTGTCTGTGAAGTTGAGCCTACTAGCCTACTTTTAACAGTTATAAGCCTGTACGATCATTACTCATACCTGATGTGTTGTATGGAAGGGTTAATCTGGTAACCCGCTTGCAATAACATGTATTGTATACTTTTGAAAATATCAAAAAATATCAATAAAAAATTAAAATTGAAAAAAAAAAATATCTGACATGGCTTTAAACGATTCCCTTCTGGTAACAATCAAAGTAGAGGGTTGATTTTCTAAAGAGTATTAGGATGTTAGCTTTGTAAGAGAATTTTCCCTTAACTTAGTGAATCTGGTGATAATTACCCTTTGCATAGAATACCCAATCACATGAAAAAAAACGGTATTTTTGCTTGCACACAATTGGATGATAGATGTCAGTAGATCTTCACCTAAGCTAAGGGAAAATTCCATGAAAAAGTGAAAATTACTTTGCACAGTAAAAAGTATATTAGTAAATTAACCCCTCATAGGTTGCACATTGCACCCCTTCTCTCCTATTGCAGTCCTAGGAAAGGTCCACCACCCCAACATATCAGAAGTATTGCCATTAATTAGAGTGTAGTGGAATAAAACAAAGATGCAGCGACTCTCTGCATTAGTTCCTCTCAATTCCATGTCCATCTTTCAAACAGTGTATAATGGGGGTCTTTTCATAAAGGGATGATACTAATTAATTAATTATGACAAGTTTTATATAAATGATTTACGTTATTTTATTCTTTTAATATTGCCTACTGGTATATTTTATATTTATGCTATGATTTTGCGTTTTATTATAGAACAATGTTTTTTTTTGGTATTTTATGGTAAAGTATGTGTGGGTATTTTTGTTGCTAAAATATCTCTTGTGCTGTGGGTATTTTTACAATTTTCTAAAGGTATCTTAGTAATTATTTTTTTATCTTCTTATTATATTTATATATTTTTTATTGACTACAGTACATTATTTTGTAGTAACTTCTGTTTTAAACCCATGCAACCCATACATACAAAGAAACCAAAACTAATATGTTCAGAAATGTATGTGTAATAGCATGGAATGACAAAGGGAAAAATTATTGAACACATGGAGAAAGGGAGGTGTAAAAAAGGCATGGAAAGCCAAGACTCTGCCTGAAATCTATCAGTAATTAGAAAGCAATCCTGCCCCTTATCAATCTATACATATAAATACGGGCGGGAGCTGCCAAAGTTTACCTTTCCTATTAACAAGCTGGTGATTGGTTGCTCGGACTACGTAGCAAACCAATCACCAGCTTGTCAATAGGAAAATTTAACTTTGGCAGCTCCCGCACCCCTGTCCAGTGTTGTGTTCTGCTGTAAGTCTCTCTGCATCCTAAATCAGTGAAAGTGTCATTCATTGGTTTTAATTATTTTATTGCTATATTTAATATAGCATTAAAATATTTACTCAACATGGCAGTATTGATGCGTACAGTGACTATAGTAGCCAATCATATGTTATCCTTATTTTATATATCACAGTCAGATTAATGAAATATGTTTTATGTTAACATTGTTGTAAGTTATTGTTGTTAATATTTATTTTTGTTACTTAATTCTGCATAAAATATTTAACAGTATCATTTCATGAGATAATTTATGAGGGTGTGGTTAGGGGCGGAATTAGGGGCAGGATAGGGTGGGGTTGTGTTGGGTAACTGGAGGCTAATAACTCTTAAGGCTTGGCTAGTAGCTCAGGACATTTTAGCCCTGTATATCCACTTCAATACTATGCACTTAGAACACTTTCCTACCAGACCAATTTTCAGCTTTCAGTGCTGTTGCATTTTGAATGAGAATTGCGCGGTCGTGCGACCCTGTACCCAAACAAAGTTTTTATCATTTTGTTCCCACAAATAGAGCTTTCTTTTGGTGGTATTTGATCACCTCTGCGGTTTTTATTTTTTGCGCTATAAACAAAAAAATACCGAAAATTTTGAAAAAAAAAATCTCTATTTTTGTCACAAAACTTTGTAAATACGTAAATTTTCTCCATCACTGATGGGCACTGATGAGGCTACACTGACGGGCACTGATCTGGCAGTACTGATTGGCACTGATGAGGTAGCACTGATGAGGAGGCACTGATGATGAGGTACTTATATGCAGCAATGATGAGCACTGTTAGGTGGCACTGATGAGCAGCACTGACGGGCACTGATATGAAACACTGACGGTCACTGATATGCAGCACTGATGGACACTGATAAGCGGCACTGATGGGCACTCATAGACGGCACTGATTGGCACTCATAGGCGGCACTGGGCACTGATAGGTGGCACTGATGGGCACTGATAGGTGGGCACTAGTAGGTGGCATTGGTGGGCACTGATATGTGGCACTGGTATGCACTGATAGGGGCACTGATGGGCACTGATAGGTGGGCACTAGTAGGTGGCATTGGTGGGCACTGATATGTGGCACTGGTATGCACTGATAGGGGCACTGTTACACACTGATAGGGGCACTGGTGGGCATATGTACAGAAAGGGGCCCATTCCCTGGTGGTCTAGGGTGGCACCTGAAGGTGGCACTAAGTGCCATTCATATTGGGCACTATACTCTTTACCTGGTGGTCTAGGGTGGTCTCCCTGCTGGTCCAGATCGGCTCCCTGGTGGTCTCTGGTCGGCTGTCTGGTGGTCCTGGGTGGGGACATTGCTGGTGGTCCCTGGGCAGGCTCCCTGGTGGTCTAGTGTGGCGATCCGAGGGGGGGGCTGTGCTGATAAATCATCAGCACAAACCCTCCCTGTCAGGAGAGCAGCCGATCGGCTCTCCACTACCCAGGTCTGCAGACCCGAGTACAGCCAATAAATGGCTTTCCTGTGTTACACTGTAACCAGCCGTGATTGGTCACGGCTGATCACATGGTAAACTGCTTCGGATGGAAGCACTTTACCGAGATCGGTATTGCGGAGGGTCAGACTGACCTCCCACACCCCCGATCGCAGCGATGCGCGCCCCCCCCCGGGCACGCGGCGGCTTGTTATCCTGAGGACGTCATATGACGTTAAGTCAGGATAACTAAACCTTCCTGGCCGTCATTCTGCATACGGCGGTCGGGAAGTGGATATATATATTACATGATAATTAATGCCTTTCTTGTAATACTGATGAAGGCTTTTTTTTTTTTTTTTTTTCCAAT
>BLSH010254914.1:1966186-1991550 GCA_018402905.1 Glandirana rugosa
ATGAAATTTAAAATAAAAGGACAAGAATACTCTTTAGTTATTTTTGATAACTTAGTCTTTTTTGAGATGTCCGACTCTAACATTGTTGTTTTTGTGTCTCAGAATTCTTTGTCTTATGTCTGTAGAGTTTTAACAAAACTTTCCACCTCCGATAATTCTGGTTCGAAAATAATTTCGTCGACGTTTCAGTTCGTTTTTGGTCTTACTACTTGTGACCTCTATTTGTATTATGTGTCAGTATATTATTAAGACATACACCAACCTTATAACCTTTTTGAGATTTCTCAAAAATTGTCAGGAATGTAAGGACACAAAAAATTCGAGTTACTGTGAACTTCTTCGAACATGTAAGTTTCGTGGACTGATCCGTGCGATCGTTCGGGTTCCGTCCGGACCCGGACCCGGACTTTGTCCCGAAGTTCGGACGGACCAGCAGAACCCGAACTTCCAGAGGTTCGCTCAACTCTAGTCAGGTGCTTTGAATGTACAAGCTTCTTCAAGTGTCATTGAGCTTAAAAAACACAGGAATGTAAGGACTGTTAAAAACTCTTTAGAGTTTTTCCAATATTCCAACCACATACAGAATTATTATATGACTGTGTATTATGTTTATCTCCAGTGTTCATCATTCTGGTTTTTGCTTGACTTTGCAGCTGCTTTAATAAAAGCTTGGTCTTAATAGCCTCCACCTTTCAAAACAATTTTGAGATGTCTGTATTCTGTTTCTTAAGACTCTGTGTTTTTGTTGTTACAATCTCAGCCTGTAGAGTTTTTTCTGATTCAATAGTTTTTATTGATTTCTCATAAGAACAGGAAAATAAAATTTAAAGTACACGTACACAGAATAACATTGGTACTAGAAATTGTACATTACTTCAACATGACATATATAACAACATTATGATGCAGGTAACATATACCTAAGGATCTTGTATGTGGGTTCAGGTATGTATTCTGATTCACAATTGCCTTTAATCCTCTTCCGGAGTATCAGTACTATGTTTTAATGGTAGGAGTATAGGTAGTTTCCTCCCGCTCATGGCCACCCCTAATGGGCTCTTACTGTATCCTGGAGTGGAGGGTGGTACAGTCTAGCCTTAGTACAGTCTTCTTACTACAAGTTTATATGACAGACCTGAGGCAACTCGAGGAGAGACCCACAGGCCAGTATATTGTTGTCTTGCCTTTGTGACTCATGCCTATCTGGGCAACTAGGTAGCTGATCCTTAAGTAATAAATTACATGTACATTCTCCAATACTCATCTAGATTATAGAAGTTAAAGAACTGTCTAGAGAATATAACATTACAGGTTTTAGAACTCAGGAAAGGTAGTCAAGATAGGTGGTGAAGATAAGGTCAGCTTTGCTCTAACAACATGACTGAAAAGGAGACATATGGCTAAGAGTATTACAGGTTTTCCTAAGAGTTTCATAATAGTTTCATAAGTATATGGATGCTCTAGACCAACTGGACCAGGGGTGCCACTCATTCTGTGCCTTGGTAAGCAGGCCTTTGCTGGAGGCCATAATTATTTCATAGCTGTAGTGCAAGTTAACAAGCTTAAGAGTGTTTTCTATGGTTTGCATCTGGTTGGACTTCCAAAGCCTTGTCAGGCTAAGTCCGGCTGCGAGGAGAATGTGCATGGTCACCTTTCTAAAGGGTTTGGGGATCCTTTCTATTGTCAGGTTTAGTAGCGCTAACACTGGAGTGGGAAGTATAGTACACTGTGTGATGTCTTCAAGAATTTGGAATATGTTATCCCAGTAGTTCTGTATATGTGGACAGGCCCAGAGAATATACATTAGATCACCTTTTGTAGATTTGCATCTCCAGCACATATCTGATGTGGTACTGAAGGATGCTAGTTTTGTGGGTTGAGCGCGGATAGGAACAGAGGGATATTTTTTGAGTTAGCTCCCAAAGAGCCAAACAATGTTTTCTTTTGATGAAAGGTGTTGTAGAATATTGAGATTCCTTTAAATTTGGTATTAGGATTGTTCAGGTAATACCATGCGTTGGGGGATAGTGTATACATAGGATTTGAGATGTGTGATAAGCTATGCCTTATTTGAATATATGTGAATAGTTCTGAAGAGGAGAGGTTAAAATCTCTAATGGAAGGGGCAGAGCTGAGGTTTGCTGGTGTGTGATTCTTAGGTTAGCTAATTTCTTCCATGCGAGGGCAGTAGCTTGTGGGGGGTAATGTTGATGGTATGGGGGAACCCAAAGGGATGCCTAGTAACCAACCTTGCAAATAAGTGCGTGGAATCGCTGTGGCCTCTATTTGACTCCAGTGTGTGTGGGGGTAGCAGTTGGGTCAACACTGATGCTAAGTGGTAATCTTCAAATTCTATAGCTTCTGCTCCTCCTGCAAGTTTATTTTTAAGGAGTTTGTTGTGTGTGCATTTAGGTTTCTTTCCTTGTCATATAAACTGGTTAAGTAAGGTTTGAAGATATCTAAAGTAAGATTCAGGGAAAGGTATGGGTATGGTTCTAAAAGATGTTGGGGTAAGTGCATCATTTTGAATGATGCCAGTCTACCCGACCATGTCAGCTCATGTGTCACAAAGAATTGGATTTTTTTTATAACTTGGTAAGCAATGGCTTAAAATTTGCTGTGTACATGTTTTTCTTGATCTTGTTAAAGTGGTAGTAAAATCCACCCCCCCCAAAAAAAAACCTGCCAAGCAAAGGCATAATGAGCTAGTATGCAGTGCATGCTAGCTCATTATGAAACTCTTACCTTGGAACAAAACTGTTGCAGCGGTCTTGGCACACCGCTGTGACCGGCATCATGCTTCTTCTGGGTTTGTGGCTCCGTCCAATCACAGCGCGGGCTCCAGTGCTGTGATTGGCGGAGCCACTCTGACGTCACTCCCGCGCATGCGCACGGGAACCGTCATTTATGGCACGTCAACAGAAGAAATGGCACCCTGGGCTACCCCGGGTGCCGATTCTTCAGTGCGCATGTGCTGATGACGTCAGCACATGCAGATACAGGGAATATCTCCTAAACCATACAGGTTTAGGAGATATCCCCGGGACCTACAGATAAGCCTTATTGTAGGCTTACCTGAAGTTTAAAGTGGTTGTCATGAGTTGACAACCACGTTAACTGAATTCCCAAGTGTGATCTGGCAATTATCTGCCCAAGTATATGAGTTTTGGGCTTGAAGTAGATTGCTGGTTGTGGCATCTAGGCCTAGGTTTAAGATATGCGATTTCATTACATTTGCCTTATAGTAGGATATAATGCTGAACCATTGGAGGATTCTTTGTACCTCTGCCAGAGAAGAAGCTGGTTTAGTGAGCATAAGGATGACATCTTCCGTGAACAGACTAATTTTGTGTGTTGTTTTGCCTGTTTCGAGTCCTGAATCAAGGGGTTTTGTCTAATATGTTCTGCTAGGGGTTCCATGAGTATGTTGAATATAAGTGAATATAATTGGAGATAGCAGGCATCCCTGCCTGGTGCCATTTGTTATAAAAAAGAGATAGCATATCTGCTGAAAAAACTTAGGCTGATGGGGTGGTGCATAGTGCCAGTATGGCTTTTAGGATATGGCCGCTAAATCCAAATTTCTGGAGTACATTCTGGAGGCAGGTCCAGTGGACTTTGTCGAATGCCTTCTCCGCATCCAGAGATAGGAGCAGAGAAGGTGTTCCACTAGACACAGCATAATGTATTACATCAATCAGTCTTCTAGTGGCATCAGATGCTCGTCGCCCTCTAATAAATCTAGATTGATCCCATGGATTAGAGTGGGCATAATGTTCAGTAGTCTTGTGGCAATGGTTTTTGCATATATTTTCAAATCCGAGATCAGGAGAGAAATCGGACGAAAAATTTGAGGGATTGTCGGCTCCTTCCCTGGCTTTGACAATGTTATTATTAAAGCTTGTAGAGATTCACTTGGGAATGATGAAGAGGAGGCAGTGTCATTGAATAGGGCCATTAGGTGGGGCATGAGTATGTTAGAGAATTGTTTGTAATACTCTCCTGGGAGGCCATCTGGTCCCGGTGCCTTGCCTATAAGGAGAGCATTAATAGTTGTTTGAATTTCTTGGTCTTAAAAGGGTTTGTTTAGGCAGTTCATCAGTTAGTGATGGGAGTTTAATTTGGCTTAGAAACAAGTTTATGTCTGCGGTAGTTGGCTGGTAGGTGGTGGGGTCTTGTTTTATATTGTAGAGATCACTATAGTAGGTACTGAATGTGTCCGCAATGGCTTGGGGGTTTATCAACTTTTTTTGGTGTCAGGGTGAAATAAGTGATCTATTTTATGTTTAGCTCTTCTAGCTTTAATGCGATTTGCAAGAGCTTTACCTGCTTTGTTGGAGGTGGAGTATGAAGTTGCTTTTAGTTTTCTTTGTGTATATTCAAAAGAGTGTAGAAGATGCATCCTGAGTTCTTGTCTTAAGGACAATAATTGTGCTGAGTAAGACTTGTTGGGGTTTGTTTTGTGTTGTTATTCTAAATTAGTTATTTGGGCCGTAAAAGATTCTAGACGCTGCGTCCTCTTCTTGTTATACTTGGAGCTCAGTTTAATCAGTATGCCTCTAATGTATGCTTTATGTGCATCACAGACCACGGCAGGGTCAGACACCGAACCAGTGTTGTGATCAAAATAGGTAAACAATTGTGCGGAGATCTCTGGTGCATAGGATGGGTGTTGAAGAAAATAGCTATTTGCTCTCCATAAAAATGTATTATACTGTTGATGGGTGTTTGAAATAGAGATAGAAATAGGTGCATGGTCCGACCAAGCCGTGGCATTTATTACAGTTGCGCTGAGCTTTTGTAATAACCATTTGTCTGTGAGAAATAGGTCAATCCTTGAATAGGATCTGTGAAGAGGGGAGAAGTATGTGTAGTCTTTCTTCGATCCGTGGTAACAGCACCAGTCATCGAATAGGTTGTGTGTAGAAAGGAACTAAGGAACTGTTTCAAGGGAGATTCTCTACGCTTTGCTGCTGAAGTGGAGTCAAGTTGACCATCTGGGACTAGATTAAAGTCTCCACATATGAGCAGATGGCCTTGTTGGATAGGCTTGATAGTGCGGATGAGTTTTTGCAAGAAGTGCATTTTGTGATCATTAGGGGCATATAAATTCACTAGCGCGTATTCAGTTTAGTTGGTAGTGCAAATTAAGATGATCAATCGACCACCTGGGTCTATAACTATTTGTTTAAGTTGGAAATCCACCGTATTTTTATTAGCTCTTAGTACCCCTCTTTTTTTGGATGAGAAAGAGGCTGTGTAGATATAGGAAAAATGTTTATTTGTACATATGGGGGCAGGTAATATATCAAAAGGCGTCTTTTGTGGGGGGGGCGTGGCAACCGAGCTCCAAGATGGACGCTTAGGAAAGGAGCTACATTCAGCCGCCAGAGATAATCCACGTCCATCGGAGCCTACCGACTACATTCACACCATTAAACACCACCATCAGCCTGCTATGCAGCCCAGGAACACCAAGGCATTATAAAAACCCAATGCAGCTGCAGAAATTATCACATTTCTTCTCCTCAGCCCCGTGTGGGCTACAACAAAATGGCGGCGGCGCCCGAGAACGATAGCTAGAAAACAAGGCCGCGGCACCAGGTAAAACCACGGGGCTACTTCAACCTCATCCCCTGCAGCCAAGATACAAAGCTGATTCTCCTCTGGGGCATTTAGCCCCTCCACAAGAAGTCCAGCAAAGTCCAAACCAAGGAGAGATTCCCCAGCCAGGCTGTAGTCAGAACTCGGAATGGAGGTAAGCGAACCGCAAACCAGTGACTCCACACAAGACACATATACCAGCGATCTCATAGCAGAATTCCCCACATTACACAGCTATTATCCCTAAGGTCCTCTCTGCAAACGGACATAATTAAGGGATCATGGCATGACAGGGAGAGGTTCAAGCCATAGGGCAATGAGTAGCACATGCTGAAGATAGGATAAAAGAATATACATTCTCATACAACGTGATGGTGGATGCACACACAACACAGGGAGAGGAAATAGCATGGTTAAAGGATAAGGTCGCAAACCTTGAGGACAGATCGAGAAGGAACAACCTTAAACTAAGGGGGATACCAGAATCTGTCTAACCAACTCTTACAGTATGCCCATGCTCTCTTTTCCATCTTGGTACCTGAGTTGTCAACACAGGACCTTATAGTGGACAGAATCCACAGGGTCCCTAAACCATCCTTTATCCCTGAGGAAACTCTGAGGGATGTATTATTAAGGATCCACTACTATCACATAAAAGAACAAACCCTGCAAACATCACGTAGATATGTCTTACCTCCACAATATGCCACCATACGGTTACTCCCTGACCTCTCCATGCATACTTTGCAATGCCGCCGCAATCTGGCGACTGTCACAAAGGTACTAAGAAACCATAAGATCCTGCACAAGTGGAAATACCCCGCTACTCTCTCCATCACCCACAAGGGGACCACTTTATCAATCACTACAATCGAGGAAGGGCTCATGACCCTATGACAATGGGGAATAATTCCCCAGCACACCTCATATCCATCACCTCCAGCAAAGCCACAGACAGAGGCATAATTAGAACCTTCAGGGCCCCGATGCAAGAAATTATGAAGGGCCCCCCTGACCCCTGGCCAGGGCCCTTCCCTCTTCCCACTGATCCTGGGGCCCTTTACTCCTATCCCTTTATTACTGTCCTGCAGTGGCACCCTTTCATAGGTTCTGCAGGGGGCTCCTTTTCTGCCATCTTCAGGCCTTTCCATGGTGGTGAAATGCCAGGACCCGGTCACAAATGCAACCCTGATAGTTCCCTCACTGGTGTCAGTAGTTTTTAA
The DNA here is from genome assembly GCA_018402905.1 of Glandirana rugosa. Classification (NCBI taxonomy): domain Eukaryota; kingdom Metazoa; phylum Chordata; class Amphibia; order Anura; family Ranidae; genus Glandirana; species Glandirana rugosa. The sequence continues at coordinate 1,973,014 of BLSH010254914.1, forward strand.
TTTTTATTTTAATTTTATTATTTTTTTACCATTTCATTTTATTTCTATTACAATTTTATTTTTACATTTTTTTAGGAGCTCTGTTGGGGGGCTTTGATGAGATATCAGGGGTCTCAATAAACCTCAGCTATCGATTTCCATCAGTGTAGCCTCAGCCTCCTCAGCTGCACAGAATGAATGGACAGGAATAGTTGTGTACCGAGCCTCCCATTCATTCAAAAATGGAAGTATAGTAAAAACAGTTTACTATGCTTCAGTTATGAATGAATCAATTGGTACCAATCACTGGCTCTGTCCATTCAGAAAAGGAAGGAGCCGGTAAATTACAAAATTACCGACCCGTTCCCATCTCTCCATCATTACACATCTTCTACAGCAGCTGGCAGGAGAGAGGAGGGGGGAAGACAGCAGCTCTGTGGGGGGGGGGGGCACAGGGACCCTGGGAACAGCAAAGGACAAGTAAACTGGATAGAGGTAAATGGAGGAGATCGATTCCTCTAAATGCCACCACCACCATCTCTCCTATTCAGGTATACAAGGGAGGTACACGGGCCCCCTGGACCATGGGGCCTGGTTGCAATTGCAACCACGGCAACCCCTATCGTTACGCCCCTGGCCACAGACAACACAAAATGAATGGCAAGTGGTGTCATACAAACGCTCCAATAAGAAACATACTGGTGGCAGCTCCTAAACAAACAACACAATCGTCTAAAATCATCTCCGACTCTAGGAGTTAACAGTGCTTTTTTTCCTCTTTCCCCTCCAAGAACTTACAGCAGTTACATCTGCACAAGGATCAGTTGTAAGATCCATTTCTTATATTCCTACCTTTAACCTTTTTGCCTCTTATTCCGTTTGTTTAGTGTTTGATACGCACAGTTCATGCCGAAACAATCTACGGTCAACCACTAAAAAAAATCCCTCAAGTGATCTCCTCACATTCCAGAATAATCTCTGCGGACGCAGTGAGTACACCCACCACTTAACCACACAGCAACCTATATCTCACCTAAAATGACTATTACCTGCCTTTCCATCAATGCTAGAGGCCTGAACCACCCTGCAAAAAGGTTCTCCATGTGGAAAGAAGCCTGCAAACAAAGGGCGGACATCCTTTGCGTGCAGGAAACCCATTTTGAATTGAACAATACCCCACATTGCTCGCATAAAGATTACCCCCATATATTCTTGGCTTGTACAACTAACCAGAAAAAAGGAGGGGTGATGCTAGCCCTCAAAAACTCCCTCTCATTCCAACCCAAAGAGACATTACTAGATGGAGGGGCAGATACATCATAGTAACAGGGGATATTAACTCCCGACCCTATACATTGGTAACGCTTTACGCTCCGAATGCCCACCAACTCCGATTCATTAAGAAAGCACTCAAAAAAGCCAACTCCATGAAATATGGAAGAATCCTGATCTGCAGAGACTTTAATCTAATCTCCGATCCAAATATGGATACAACTATGCTTAAACTTAAAGGCACGGCATCCCTCAGCACCTTACTCCACTCAGTGGACTTGTTAGATTCGTGGAGGTGCTTACATGCCAATAAAAAGAACTATACCTTTTTCTCGAGCAGGCATTGCTCCTTTTCACATATAGACATGTTTCTGATGGACAAGTGGCTTCTACAAAAAGTAACAAGCTCTCAACTACATGACATTACGTGATTGGACCATGCCGCAATACCTCTGTCTATAAATGAACAAGGTGTCTCCTCTTCCTCCCCATCTGGCGTTGCAATGTTAAATTATTATTTTTTCAATCGCTCACTCTCCACTTAATCAATGCTGCTAAACAATGTATCCCCCTTTACTGGAGGGACACTAACCCCCCCACGGTGGAAGACTGGATCAAAAGAACACAAAAAATTGCAGAGATGGAAGATCTGGTACATCAAGCCAGAGATTCCCCCGGAAAATTTTACAAAACGTGGGCCTGTTGGTTAGAGTTTATCAACAAAAGACAAGCCCATCGACCGACCCACTAAAATAAGATAGGACAGGCGTCCCTCCTAATACTGTATTGGGGGAGGTGAGAGAGAGAGGCTGGAGCTCGTTCCCTACTTTGTTCTCACTTTACATTTCCCCCTCTCCCCCCTTTTATTTTTTTTTATTTTCTTTCTCTCTTCCCTTACACCTCCATTATCTCGTAATGTTTCCGGATAAGGATTCATAGGTTAACATAATTGATTAAACCCAAAACACTGAGGTATGGGCTTTGGTCAGAGACTAGGGTGGGACCTAATGGTGATGGGCGGACGTACCCCAGCCACCCCACAGTTTGTTCCCAATTGGGGTGGGGGGGGAGCGGTTGCATGGGAGGTCCGCCTGTCGGCCCAGGGGTCTTGATATCCACACGGGGACAAAAATTGCGTAAGGCTAATTACCCCAAGCCCTACACTTAAAGGTAGATATTAATGGGTCTTATAGATTACCTCGACTTTTTTAGTTGTCTAGTACATGGTCATACAAGGGTTATGTTTTCTTCTATAGTATAATGTACAATCCTTTATAGAGATAATCGAGTTTATATTTCTTTGTAAGATTGACCGTATACATATATGTTTGGTTCTAGACATATATTTGCCTAAAATCTGTTTGGTACATTACAAAATGTTTGTGACTGTTTGTTTTCAAATATACATTCCAATAAAAAGTGTGAAAAAAAAAAAATATTATTTTTTCCTAAACAATGATTCACCAGAAATTGATCCACATACATTATGAGGGGCATATTTATACAACTAGCGGCCAAAGAGAAAAAAACGTTACACAGCCCAACTTAACGCATTAATATCTGAAATACACAGCATGGAGAATGAAAACAAAAAACACCCACAGCCACATTAACCAACACACTTTGCAAACTCAGAGAAAATTTCTCTCCCAACAATACGACAAATACCTCAGACGTCTACAATTAAACTACTATGCTAATGCCTACAGAGCAGGCAAATACTTGTCCAATAGAATCAAAGCAGCACGCTTTAAATTCAAGATAGCATACCTAACACAATCCATGGACAATCACAAAATCACAAATCCACAAGCCATAGGAAACCAGTTTGCAAAATACTATAGTACGCTATACAATTTGAATAATGATCCCTCAATGACACAGCCAACTACAGAAAAAAATCAGCAATTCTTACAGAGCATAAAACTTCCTTCTCTATCCCAGACTAAACTAGAAAAACTTAATAACCATTTTACAACAAGAAATAGAATCAGTCATAACTGCACTACCAAATGGTAAATCGCCAGGGCCAGATGTTTTTTCTAATGAATACCTCAAAATGTTCAGTAAAGTACTATCATCATACATGTGATCAGCCTTCACTAAAGCAGCGATAGGGTTCATTGGACTTGTATGCAAATGGTATTGTCTAAGTTTGGCTTCACAGGCTGGATTTTGACAGCAATCCTAGCTCTATACTCCTGCCCATCTGCACAAGTGTATACCTCAGGTATCCTATCCATGCCTTTCCACATATCTAATGGAACATGATGGGTGCCCTCTATCTCCAACCATTTTTAACCTAATGATAGAACCATTAGCAGAAGCTATAAGATCAAATCCCTCAATCACAGGATTACATATTGGTCCTAGTATGCACACCATCAACTTATTCGCAGATGATGTCATTCTCCTGCTAACAAACCCAACCATATCCCTAATAAAAGCTCACAACATTCTAACAGCCTACGGTGAGATATATTACTACAAAGTAAACTTTGCAAAATCCCTAATCCTTCATATAAGAGTACAGCCAAACACCCAACGTATTTTACAAAAACAACTTCCATATACTTGGAGTAACAAAGGCATCACCTACCTATGAATTAAGTTCACGAATTCAACCTCCTCCCTAGCCGATGCTAACTTCAAACCACTAGCAAATTGGAAAACCAACTCAAAGAAATTTCAAAAAAGGAACTATCTTGGTTAGGCAAAATCGCGGCCTTCAAAATATTGATCTTCACTTCAAACTATTTTTACTTTGTAACAATTTTTCTTCACACATTATTACTTACTCTTTGCAATGGTTTTATTCATATAACAAATGTAACATTTATATATCTGCAGTTGATGTCGGAACTTTTACTCAATTCCCATTATTATATATGTAATCCATATCTTATTACCATCCAATATATCTATCTATGTTTACTGTTAAAACCCTTAATTGACTCTGAGGTCCTGACTGGGTGGCTACCAGGGACCTCAATTATAGTAGAGGTACCACATCCCTAATTAAACATAGAAACAGAAGATATTTTGGGACAATATTTGGGACTTTTCTGGTACCGTAAAGAAACCACCATAACTACATAATATATAAAATGGTACAAATTTTATTGATTCGTATTAAAATATTCATAAAAACAATTTCAGAAATTCTTCTAACCCCTTGAGTTCCTGCATGATAGTGGGCCGGACTAGCTATGATATGCTACTGGTAGTAACTAATAACCTAGTACTCCACAGTGGTCTCCTTGTATAGTACACGTGATACTGGAATTATTATAACCAGAACAGATTACATAAACCCCAAGGTACATGTATACTATGTTTTCCTTCTTTAAACACAAAAAGATCATATGGTTACATAGCAGGTGCCCACAGTCATGCAGTGAGGCTCAATCTTTACATGTTTCGCGTTCTATACATCAACGCTTCCTCAGAAGATAGGGCGGTATAGATACAGGGTCTTCAAAAAAGTCTGTAATACAGATAATCACAGTTTGAATATTATACAATAGCATTCATTCAAATGTTACAAACCATTCTGTAATAGAAACTCACTCAATTTACACTGCACAGGTAAATGCCCCAGCTCCACAATTTCATCAGCCCTTGTGTCCACTATCTAGCCACAGATGTGGAGACATACTGTCCACAAGCCATATTCTAAAATACAAATACCAAATAGTAATTTGATGAGAGGTACCATTGCAATATGTGACTTCCCCAGCAGGGGTCCACCCAGATAGATACAAGAAAGTAAAATAAAATAACATAGAGTAAAGGCAGATCAGATCCAAAAAGCATTGCCTAGTTTATTTAAAATTATACCTGAAAATAGTTTTTTTGGATGTATATTCCCAAGGTAGAGGGCATCCCATCTAGGTCCAAAAAAGGAATACTGCTATATAGATTGTATCGCTAGCGGGGGCGCCACCCACATCTATCTCCAAGCCGTCCAATAGGACAGTGAAGACTGATCATGGACGGCGCTTTCAGCCGCACATCTGTCAATCCTCCGATTCTCCTCCGATTCTCAATTTTATGCAATATATAAAATTGATATATTAGATTTACACTGTGTGGGTTTGTTCTTGTCTCGCTCCACTCTTCGGTCCTCCACTAGATGGCAGTGTTCCTTGGTGCACCCTCCCCTCTGTCTTTGGCCATAGGACAGGGGAGGAGAATCGGAGGATTGACAGATGTGTGGCTGAAAGCACCGCCCATGATCAGTCTTCACTGTCCTACTGGACGGCTTGGAGATAGATGTGGGCGGCGCCCCCGGATCCCACAGAGAATCCCTTGAAGTACTTGAAGTGGCACCGACAGTCGAGCGGTGCACACGCTCGTGTTGGGAGCACGCCTGAAGGAAGCAGAGGCAATCAACCACAATAATCATATGCCATGAGTACTTGGATCCACAGGGGACATATGGATGGGGGGTTATGGCTGTTTCGGCCCGTGCCTCCTCCTTCTGTCCCCATGCTTCATGTTGGCTCCCTCTATGTTAGGGTTACTGCCCGGAATGGTTCAATAACTAAGCCTTGTATTATATTATAGGGGAATCGGCATATCTATCAATCCACATACCGTGCACGCTAGCGATACAATCTATATAGCAGTATTCCTTTTTTGGACCTAGATGGAATGCCCTCTACCTTGGGAATATACATCCAAAAAAACTACTATTTTCACGTATAATTTTAAATAGACTAGGCAATGCTTTTTGGGTCTGATCTGCCTTTACTCTATGTTATTTTATTTTACTTTCTTGTATCTATCTGGGTGGACCCCTGCTGGGGAAGTCACATATTGCAATGGTACCTCTCATCAAATTACTATTTGGTATTTGTATTTTAGAATACGGCTTGTGGACAGTACGTCCCCACATCTGTGGCTAGATAGTGGACACAAGGGCCTATGAAATTGTGGAGCTGGGGCATTTACCTGTGCAGTGTAAATTGAGTGAGTTTCTATTACAGAATGGTTTGTAACATTTGAATGAATGCTATTGTATAATATTCAAACTGTGATTATCTGTATTACAGACTTTTTTGAAGACCCTGTATCTATACCCCCCTATCTTCTGAGGAAGCGTTGATGTATAAAACACGAAACATGTAAAGATTGAGCCTCGCTGCATGCCTGTGGGCACCTGCTATGTAACCATATGATCTTTTTGTGTTTAAAGAAGGAAAACATAGTATACATGTACCTTGGGGTTTATGTAATCTGTTCTGGTTATAATAATTCCAGTATCACATATACTATACAAGGAGACCACTGTGGGGTACTAGGTTATCAGTTACTACCAGTAGCATATCATAGCTAGTCCGGCCCACTATCATGCAGGAACTCAAGGGGTTAGAAAAATTTCTGAAATTGTTTTTATGAATATTTTAATACGAATCAATAAAATTTGTACCATTTTATATATTATGTAGTTATGGTGGTTTCTTTACGGTACCAGCAAAGTCCCAAATATTTTCCCAAAATATCTTCTGTTTCTACTGTTAAAACCCAATAAACAAATTTAACCAGCAAAATATTGATCTTACCTATTCGATCTTATCTTCGTATTTTGTACATTGCCGATCCATATACCACACCAATACTTCACAACCTTGATAAATCTCATTTGGAAATATATTTGGAATGGTAAAATAGCTAGGTGCTCCCGTACAATCTCACCTCACATGAAAACATAGGTGGTGCGGGATTAACAAACTTAAATGACTACCTATGGGCAGTTAGATTAGACCATCTTAAGCAGTGGTTTCAAGAATCCAACTACCCTTTATCGGTAGACATAGAAAAACTCAAAGCTCCCACAACTGATCTAAAAGCATTCCTCATGGGAGACATATGGAACCCGTGGGATATAAGGAATCTACCCCCCCCCCCCATACAGGTATCAATACAGGTGTGGAGATTCCTTTTGCACCAACACAATACTGACATATGCAAGATAGATTACAACTTACCAATTAGCCTCCTGGCTAATCTCTCAACCCACGGTATCCTAAATATATCAGACCTTCTATGCGGACATGAGCCCAAAACAGCAGAAAAATGAATTACTGAATACAATTTACCAACCAATATGCTATTCTCGTGTGTTCGCATTTCCCATTTCCTGAAATCACACCCAATCCCAAAAATGAGTCTACCAACCAAGGCATGGCAATTTTATTCCACAAAAAACAACAAAAAAGGTATATGGATATTTTACAATCTCATCTGTGACAAACAAAGCTTCCAAAAACAGCAACAATCTGGAAATGGGAATCAGAACTAGGTACCACCTACACAAATGAACAATGGCAAAACGCCTTCAAAGTAATACACAAATCCTCCCATTGTGTTAAACACTGGGAACTGACTATAAAAATAACAAACAGATGGCACTATACACCATATAGACTGGCAAAATACTTCCCAGAAAAATCACCCTCATGCTGGAAGGAACTGTGGACAAATAGGGAACCTCCTGCACTTGTTCTGGGATTGTCTAGCTATTAAGAGTCTACGGAACCAAATATTCCAATTGATCTTTTCAATCACAGTTATCATAACCAAGCCAGATCCTGCTCTGGAAATCCTCCACATAGGAGAAGAAATATTCCCCCCACACTATAGATCAATTATAACCCATATTCTCTTAGGGACCCGCATACTAATACTCCATAACTGGAAAGAGAACCCATCCATAAATATTTCTGATATGTTAAACGCAGTCCACCGCAACTACACCTTTGAACGCCTCCTAGCAATTAACTCTATGAAATGCAAATCATTCGATAAACAGTGGGCGCCATGGAAAGAGATGTATAAGGTCAATACTTGATTTATACTGTTAATGATTATAGCCAATGCATGTGCAACAAACTATACTGTGTGTACTGAAACTCTTTTTTCTTTCTACTGTTTTGTCTTTTTGTTATTACCTACAAAACTCAATAAAAAAACATTGCTTCAAAAAAATGTGTCTCTTGTACGCATAATATGTCACATTTAAGGCTTTGGGCTGTTTTCCAGAGGGAATGTCTTTTTACTGGGGGGGTTGAGCCCATTAGCATTGAGTGATAGGACAGCCAGTGGCATGTCTTAGAAGAAGTGGGTGACCTGGTAAGTCGCAAGCACTTAGTTAGTCGGAGACGGTAGGCAGATCCTTGGCCTGTTCTCCTGGAGGTGAGGGTAGATGTGGTTTCCTATACTCCTGGATAGCACTTGTGAATTCATGCTGAGATTAAAGCTAGGGCTGTAAAGTGATAACAAAAGTTAGTAGTAGAGAAACGAAAAATGTGTAACTTGTGAGTTTCTATTCCTGTGTGATTGTGTCACCAGGAAATTCGATAGAAGAAGTGGAGAGTTAAATTCTGCAAGTCCACTGTGGGGGGATAATAGTCATTACAGGGTATTATAGCCGGGGAGAGATAGTAGGTAGTAGGGACATGAGATGGGCCCATTCAAGGTTTAAGCCCTGTTTTTGGTCTGCGTTGCTCCTTAGGTGGAGTAGTTTCAAGGGGTGGATTGGGGATAATACCCCATGAGTGCAGAAGTTGTATGCCGTTTTTGAGGTCATTGGTCATATGTGATGCTCCATTTCTTGTGATCAGCAGCATTGCTGGGTAACACCATTTAAACTGGATTTTGTGGTTGTGAAGACCTTTGGTGACAGGGTTGAGCTGTCTCCTTAGCTGCAGGGTAAATTTTGACAGATCTGGAAAGAGCTGCATACCATTGTAGCAAGGGGGGGAGCAGTGAGTTGGTTCTTGCTGCTGAGGGGAGTTTCTCCTTGGTATGGAAGAAATGCACCCTCATGAGTACATCTCTAGGGATGGAGGCTGCCAGGTGAGACGGTTTTGCAATTCTGTGTATTCTGTCAATTGTAAGGTCTCTTGGAGGTGCATCTGGCAAAATGGTATACATAAGCTCTTTGGCGTATTTGGAAAGGTCTGCCGATAGTATAGATTCTGGGATTCCTCATAGTTTTACATTGTTCCCATGGGACCTATGGGACCTGTCTTCCAAATCTGCTAATTTGGCCCCTAATCCAGGATTGTTCATCTTTTATTTAGTCATATGTATCTATTAGGTCATTAACAGTAGTGGTGCATTCCCCCATGCTCTGTTCAATATGAGTCACTCTATCATCTATTGCATGGATGCCAGCAGAGATCCTAGTGAATAGTGACGAGAGACCTGTCATCAAGGAGGTTTGGAGTGACAAAATCATGTCATTTAAGGTAGTATCAATCACTGATTGGCCTGTGGTGGGGAATGTCGCCATAGAGGAATGCAAGGCCTGGTTGGATTGCAGTGGGTTGAAAGCCTGGACCTCGATTTGTGCAGGCTGTGGCGGCTCCTCCATTGGCATGCTTTTAGCAGGGCTGCCTGTGTGGGGGTTTCCCTCTGTTCTATGTGTAGGGGATGAGGGAGAGGAAAGGAGTCTGAGTCCCCCGGGATCTCATCTGGGAGATGGTGTATGCCTCGGATGCCGCGGCTGGGCCGGCTCCATTTTGGCAGTTACTGACCTTGGGTGTTGGTTTGTGGAAGAAGGCAGTCAGCTTTTGTGGATGATATTCGGACCCCCTCTTGTGAGACATGCCTGGTTAAGATGTCTGGTTGTTCTGGAGCTCAGATGGCTGTCGATTGTCTGTGGATGCTGGCCCTCGTCACTCTGGATCTCTCCCCTGGCTGACAAGCTCAGTGTCTAGGCGGCCATCTCCTGCACTGGCAGACAACGCCCCCCGGGTTGTAGAATTTTAATAACTTCCATGGTGTACAGTGGATGCTGAGAGTCAAAAAGGAAAAACTAAAGCAACAGAATAGTGAGAAAGCTACTGAAAAAAAGTTTAAAGTAACATTAAAGGTTTACTTTTTTATTTAAAAAATAAGAAATATGTTATACTTACCTGCTCTGTGCATTGGTTTTGTACAGAGCAGCCCCGATCATCCTCTTCTGGGGTCCCCCACTGGAGCATGCCCCTCCATCCTGCCTACTGCCCTCATAGCAAGCTGCTTGGCCCTGCCCCTACTTTCTCCTCATTGGTTCACTGGCTTTGATTGACAGTAACACAAGCCAATGGCTACTACTGCTTTCTCAGCCACTGAAAAGGAAGAGACCTGGGAGAGCTGAGACTCTAGTGCACATCATTGTTTTGAGATGGGGATCAGGTAAGTTTTAGGGGGGCTGGGGGCGCTGCTGCACATGCTCATGCATAAGGGTAAAAACTTTGAGCCTTTACAACCACTTTAAGACACCCCAGATTTATTACTTAAATTCATTTTTTTTTCTCTTGCATATCCAAAGTCCCCTAATACGTTCAAACTTGCTTGAATTTGAGCTTGAAAAAAATAATTTATTCATTTCTACTACAATATTGCACATGCTTGTTTTGCCTTTCCATTAGAGTTTTCAGATTCATTAATTGAGTATTGATAACTGAAAGACAAACATGGCTCAAATAATTGTTTGTGTATCTTATCTTTGAACCCTGTCCTTCTCTGGGATAGTTTCTATTAACTATAATCAGCAATAAAGAAATCTCAAGAACTAATGGTTAGAAACTCAGCTGTTAGGGCAAGGAAGTAACCCTTGAATGTAAATGTATTACTGCATTCACTGTGTGCTGAGTGTCCAGAAATTGTGCGGATAGCATGCATAAAATAAACTGGTTGCTTTAAATATTTTGAAATGTATGGCATTGTTAGAATTTCCCTAGCTTGTTGTTGGTCCTGGCAGCTAGATGGTCATGGCCAGGTGGATCAGTTAGGACTGACTTCAGCACTGGAAAGAATGTGTTAGCAGGATGCTACATAAAAAATAGAAGAAACGACACCATACATCCCCACAAAAGAGGAGTGGTTTCGGAGGCTAAACTACACTGAAAGAATTGAAGAGCTCATCAGTATCGCACGGGAAGTACATCCCAAGTTCTTAGCTACTTGGCATAAGTGGCACCTATTCAAATCTGACCCTGAATAGTTACCCCCCCTAGCTATTTTAGCTATTCACAGACGTGGGGGTCCGGTGGCGGGAGGAATAGTGGTAGGCGCTTCCTCTCTGCCTCCTCTCCTTTTTCCACTCTCTCTCTTCGTATCTTTCCTTCTCTCCTTCTGGTATTTTTCTAACCAACACAATTCCCATATCCCTGTGCAAACGGGAATCTCCCCCAAAAAAAAAAAAAAAAGGGAAAAAAAAAAAAAAAAAACCACCATTTTCTCAACCAGAATTAAAACCAGATTTGACCATAAAATTCTATGACATATCATAGGTTCATACCTTCTTCACACGGGCCCTTACCAAGCCCCCCCCCCCAAACATCCTTTCCTATTACAGTAAGTAAATCTCCTCTGGTATTTAATGACCTGAATCTCATCAGATATTTGCTAGGTTGCAGTTATATACTTTGGAGACATATGATCCTATTGCCTATGACATTCAAAAATTTGAGTTGGTCATTGTTAGTTACAATCCTTTATTGTTGTAACCTTGTGATATTTTGTCTGAATTTCTTACTTTCCTTCTGTAAACTGATTCTATATCTCAATAATAAATTATGGAACAAAAAAAAAAAAATAGAAGAAACATGATGGAAAGTTTAGTAATGAAAACACTATTTTATAATCTGTGCATTACCTTTTCATCTCTCATGGCTTTAACATACTCACCATAACTGAAACCTAGCTTCAAAATTTTGACTCTTCCATGGTGGCTTCCACTGGACTCACTCCCTCAGACTCAATTGACAGAAAGGAGGTGGAGTTGCATTCCTTCTATCCCCGCAATGCACCTTCCAAGTCCTTCCTATCCCCCCCTCTATCCCTCTCTTCTTTTGAGATGCACTGTATTCGTCTGTATTCTCCCATTTTTCTGAGGATTGCAGCAATCTATCGGCCTCTTGGACCAGTATTGCGCTTTTTTGATGACTTCGCTGCCTGGCTACCCTACTTTCTCTCCTCTGAAATGCCCACTATCATTCTTGGTGACTTCAACATCCCGTTAATGTTAACAGCCCAGATACAGCTCAATTTCACCTCATCTTTTGACCTAACCCAATGAACACACACTTCCACTTACTCCAATGGTAATACCCTTGACCTTGTATTCTCCCATCTCTACACTCCTGGAAACCTCACCAACACCCCTATTCCTCTCTCTGATCACAACCTCATACGTTTCACTGTAACCCTGCCTCCAACCACCCATCCTTCCAAGCGGCAAACAATTACTTGTAGGAACCTTCGCCACTTCAACCCTTCTCTTCTCTATTCTGCTACTGACCACCTATATGACATAATCTCTCCCCTGTCTTGTCCTGATCTGGCCCCTCTGTCTACAACAGTTCACTCTTATCATCACTAGATGCAATGGCTCCTCTAACTACACACAGAATCAAGGCCAGACCATTACAACCCTGACAAACTGACAACACTAGAAATCTCAAGAGACATTGCCATGCTCTTGAACATCTGTGTCATAAAACCAATTGCCTGCAGAACTTCACCCTATATAAATCTGCCCTCCTAAGATACAATTCTTGCCTCCATGCTGCCAAACAAGCCAACTTTGTCTCTCTTATTAATACCTTGTTATCCAGTCCCTGTCGGCTCTTCTCAACCTTTAACTCTCTGCTTCGCCCCCCACCCCCTCTACCCACTAACTCAGTCACTGCCCAAGAGATTGCCAAGCACTTCAAAGACAAGATTGATGCAATACGCGAGGACAACGCCACTGTGCGTACATCTTCCGCATCCAACATACTTTGCACAGTCAACACTCTCCTCTTTTGAACTGGCTACTACTGAAGAGGTTACAAAACTTCTCTCAGATGCCCACCTAACCACTTGTCCCCTGGATCCTGTTCCCTCACAACTACTACGTCACCCTCTTATTCTATCCTATGCTCCCTCACTCACATCTTCAATCTCTCCCTCTCTAGTGGCACCTTCCCCGCCCTCTAAAACATGCACAGATCACTCCCATACTTAAAAAGCCCTCACTGGACCCCACCAACCTGAACAACTTAAGGCCCATCTCATTGCTCCCATTCACCTCTAAGCTTCTAGAATGCTTAGTCTACAACCGTCTTAGCTCCTACCTCAGTGAAAATAACCTTCTTGACCCCCTATAGTCTGGCTTTCGCTCCCGGCACTCCACGGAAACTGCCTTACTAAAACTCACTAACGATTTACTAACTGCTAAAACCAATGGCCACTACTCTTTACTCATACTCCTTGACCTCTCCTTGACCTCTCTTTGATACTGTCGACCACCTGCTCCTTCTCAATTAACCCCGTTCCCTTGGCCTCCAAGACTCTGCTCTATCCTGGTTCTCCTCCTACCTATCACAGCGCTCCTTCAGTGTTACCTACAACTCTGTCTCCTCCTCTCCATTGCCCCTTTCTGTAGGGGTTCCCCAAGGCTCTGTTCTTGGACCCCTTCTCTTCTCTATCTACACCTCCTCCCTTGGTCACTTAACCGCCCCTGGCTTCCAATACCACTTATATGCCAATGACACCCAAATCTATCTGTCTACTCCTCACCTCACTCCTTCAGTCTCCTCTCGCATTACTAACTTGCTAACTGACATATCAGCATGGATGTCACACCACTTCCTTAAACTAAATCTCTCTAAAACCGAGCTAGTAATATTCCCCCCGCCTGTGCCCCCCCTCCAAGACTATTCTATAAAAACCAATAATGCAGCCATCAATCCCTCCCCTCATGCCAGGGTACTAGGTGTAATCTTAGAATCTGACCTGTCCTTTCAGCCACAAATTCAATTGCTGTCGAAAGCTTGTAGACTTCACCTCTGTAACATCTCTAAAATACGCCCCTTTCTAACAAATGATACCACCAAGCTCATCATTCACTCCCTTGTTATCTCTCGCCTTGAGTATTGCAACTCCCTTCTCATTGGCCTACCTCTCCATAGGCTATCCCCTCTTCAGTCTATTATGAATGTTGCTGCCGGACTTATCCACCTTACCAACCGCTCAGTGTCTGCCACCCCTCTCCACCAATTCCTACATACAAAGCCATCCACAACTCTGCCCCCAGATACATTACCAATCTTGTCTCCAAATATCACCCAAACCATTCTCTCCGCTCTTCTCAAGACCTCCTACTTTCAAGCTCCCTTGTCACCTCATTTCATGCTCGTCTCCAGGACTTCTCCAGAGCCTCTCCCATCCTCTAGAACTCTCTACCTCAACCAGTCCAGCTATCTCCTACTCTAGCTGCCTTCATGTGATCCCTGAAAACACATCTCTTCAGGGAAGCCTATCACACCTCCAACTAATCTTTTACCACTTCCATAAGCTCACTCCCCACAGTTACAACCATTTGTACCACCTGCCCCCCCCCTTATTAGATTGTAAGCTCTCCCGAGCAGGACCCTTTTAATCCTTTTGTATTCTATTGTATTATACCTGTATTGTCCCCCTTTTATATTGTAAAGTGCTGCGTAAACTGTTGGCGCTATATAAATCTTGTATAATAATAATAATAATAACAATCACCAAACTGTGTTTCAGTGTACAATGTTTCTGTTCTACCTTGGTTAAATGGTCTTAGCCCAGGGTTTAATTGTTTGACAATCATAATTTAATAACATTTCTAGTGGTTGCAATACAATGATCAATCTCATAAGTTGGTTAGTTAAAGTAAGTGGCTCTAATATTACTTGGTAGGAAGTGCTTCATTAGCTAATATAAGGGATCACTACCTTGGGTAGCTTGCATTTTGTTAAGTTTCTGAAAGTTTCATGTTTTATATTTGTGATTGTTTAGTAGATTTCTTTTAATGATGATGTATTTTATTTCAGTTTGAATATTATGCCTTTAAGTACTATTAAGGGCATTGTGGGCTTGGTTTACTAAGACAAATAGACTGTTCACTTTGCAAGGGAAATTTTTCAGCTTATTGGATGAGGTGAAGCTCTGCTAGCTTTCATCATCCAATCATGTGCAAGCAAAAGTGCTTTTTTTTTTACATTTTCTTGACAAGTAATTGGGCATTCTTTACAAAGTGCAATACCACCACATTCATGAAGCTCTGAAGAAATTCCCCCCTGCACAGTGTACAACCTATTGGCCTTAAGTAAATCAACTCCGTTGTATTCTATATATTTCATACAAATTCTGGTATAAGTCAGAGTTATATACAATACAATTTATTAAAAAAATATTTATTTTATTCAGAAAGATTCCTCTATATCAGGGATATGCAATTAGTGGACCTCCAGCTGTTGCAAAACTACAAATGCCATCATGTCTCTGCCTCTGGGTGTCGTGCTTGTGGCTGTCACAGTCTAGCAATGCCTCATGGGACTTGTAGTTCTGCAACAGCTGGAGGTCCGCTGATTGCATATCCCTTTTCTATATTATGTGGCCAGAAGTAGGATTAGAATCCTGGTTGACTGACTTCGGCCACTAAGCTGTGCCCCTAGAGCCTAGCTCCAGCCATGCACAGAAAAGAAAAGGCCCAACAGTGGAAAAGTCTAGGAATGCAGGTTCTATCAAAACACAAAATGCCCATAAAGGCATCTGAAATAAGGTAAAAGTGGCACCACTGGAGTCTGATACTTTAGGTCAGGAACGTATGCACATAATAAAAATGTTCCTAATTTAAAAAAAGTGTTTATTAATATTTTTCCTTTTATATTGATCAATGTTTTTTACACTTTCAAATTACTCTTTTGTAATTATTTATGTCTTGGATTTAGTCATATAAGCAGAAAAATATATTTGTCTGTTGTTCCAGCTTAAATTTAATAAAGTGTACTCCAGTTTTTGTTCCTGCAAGCTATTTTTGTATTTTAGAAAGGTCCATTTTCTTTGCATTTAGTCCCAGTTAAGTAATAATGCTTACAGTACATGATTTACCAGCTAGAAGCAATCTTTGACCTGAAAAACACAGTGCATGGAAAAATAGGTCCTACTAAAAGGCAGAATGGCAAGAAAAGTATTAGTGACCTATGCCGGCAGTCATGTGTTTCAATTATTTTCAGGAATCCATTTGTCAAATAAGTGAAGCGATCTTAGATGTCAAGTTCAAGCTGGGGTTACTGCCTTTCTACATCTGATATGATGTATCTTCAGTAGCTGTTTAATTGAATTACTCAATTTATTTTTCAAGCAACAATGCTCTACCAAGAACCATGACATTAAACAATTAAATATGAGTTTAAAAGTCAGCATTTTGTGTAATTCATCATTTCAGCAAACCATCACAGCGGCCTTAGGGGCCTGACAATTTCTGAATGCAGTAATCAAAAGAAGAATTCAGTACCAAAAGAGTAGCAGACCACCTGTCCTAAGAACCAAGTTGTAATACAGAATTTTATTGTAATTTTCCTGTGGATGATTATAAAATTAGTATTTGTGCATATAAATACAGCGCTTTACTCAAATACTGTAGTTAGAATATTGACATTTCCTTAAAACATGCAGGTAAAATTATATATACATTTTAGAAAAAAGAAAAACAAACTTTTTTGTTTGATTTTAACAGTTCACTGGGTTATTTCATACAATATGCTGTATTTTTATAACAATGCAATATTTGTTATTTTTTTCTATTAAAAATGCAAGATGGTAATTATATGTATATTGTAGGGTATATGAAATCTCTTGGAACTTTTAATGTATTTTCTTGTGCTTATTTTAGGAATACTACCTGTGTATTTGATTGCATGGTATTGTTGTTATGTCTTTTCTAAATTAAATTTAAAAAAAAATGTAATTTTAAATTCACTAAAATGTTTATTGCATTGCTCAGCTGAATACACTGAATGTATGCTATAAATGTGATTTGTGTGCTATGCACTGTATGTAAAAAATATTTTTTTTATGAAAAATCTGGAATTTTGTGCTAATTTCTACTAAGCTTTGTTCAGGGGTTGGCCAAGAGGAAGGGAGGCACCTGCCTCTAAGAATGATAGCATCCATGATAATATTAAATAGCATAATTAAGAATCACCCGGGCCTGATCCATATCAAGTGGCTAGCCCTTCCCCCTGGACTGGAGCACTATGGTCATCAGTTTGAATCCCAACCACAGCACTAACTGCCTGGAGTCTGCATGTTCTCCCTGTGCATGTGTGGGTTTCCTTCAGGTTTCCTCCAACAACCCAAAGCCATGTTGGTAGGTTAACTGGCTCCAGTCTAAATTGATCCTAGTATATGTACTGTATGTATAAATGTGAGTTAGGGACCTTAGACTGTAAGCACCTTGAGGGCAGAAACTGATGTGAATGTACAATATACTGTTTATGTAAAGCTCTGCGTAAATTGACTGCACTATATAAGTACCTGTAATAAATAAATAAAATATGAACATCGGTAGACTCAGGCGATGTTGCTCCACAGACCACGTCCTCTGAAACGTTTCGCCCTCCCCCCATAATTGCTTAGTCATAGAGGTCCATGAAAAATGTTTCCAGCCAAGAGTATAGCAGATGGCATTGCACTGGAAACCTACAGCACAAAAGTTAATGGGTTGAATGGAGTAGTGACCTCAGTACCCCAGTCATAGCAGGATTGGGCAGGAGAGGGAGAGCGCTAGGGTGAATACTCTGTACCTACGACACTGAAATCGCCTACAGTGATGACATGTGGTCAGAGGGAACACGAGGTACTTCCTAATGGGCCCTGAACTGGCCATGAGGTACTTCCTAATGTGCCCTGAACTAGCCATGTACTGACCCAATATTGGTTTAGTGTTGTCTGTGAGAGGAGGTATGAATAATGCAATACTCTTTTGATCCTTTGTGCTGTGCTACGTGCACAGATTCCCCAGTTTTTTTTATTTTTTTATTTTTTTTTTCTATTAGTTTCAATAATTTTTATTGAAGTAAGATCATGACATACAGAAAATATAACCAGTGATACACGGCATACATATTGCTAGGTAACATTTAACATCTGCTGGCTTGGATGTGTTACAATTGAAGTAGTTCACACATTGGATTATCGGTTTCAGTTCTGAGGATTTTAATTTGTTCGTGGGAGGCTTCCACCCGGCACCCCATAAGGGATCAAGCTGTGCCAAGTGGCGCATCCCATATATGATCCACATGTCCATGGTTCTATTGCTGTGTTCCAAGGGGAGCAATGTTTGACCATATGGTTAGTCAGCTGTGAATACGTATAGTGTGTATGCCTTATCATAAGTGTATCGAAACAGTTTAACCTTTTATTTTCTCAGTTAAGTGGGGAAGGTGAGGGTGGGGTTGGGGTAGGAAGCAGGAAGGGGGATGTTGGAGC
>BLSH010254914.1:2023513-2054049 GCA_018402905.1 Glandirana rugosa
AGACGATAAAATGAGGTGCACAACTCTTCGACGTCCCGTCGGTTAGTTGTTCGCAAAGTGACCAAACGGGAATCTTCGGTAGTGTCGGTACGGTCAAATCTGTCCCTCACGCAGTCAGCTACCTTTCCCTACACTAACCCAAGGAGCATGTGACTTCAGCACTGTGACTCCAGCTTATAAAGAGGCTGGGTCACATGATGCACCAGCCAATCACAGCCATGCCATTAGTAGGCATGGCTGTGATGGCTTCTAAGGGCAAACCAGTGAAACGCTTGTTGATTGGCTGCCCTGCAGCTTCTCAACACGTGGAGTAAAATAGCAGAACCCCGGACCGAACCCGAACGATTTTTGAAATGTCCGGGTCCGGGTCCGTGCCACGGACACCAGAAAGTTCGGTACGGACCCGAACGTTACAGTCTGGGTTCGCTCAACACTACTCCTAAGTTTACATATCCTGCAGAATTTATGATTTTGTGGCCATTTTTCAGAGAATATGAATGATAACACAAAAACTTTTCTTTCACTTATGGTTAGTGTTTGGCTGAAGCCATTTATTATCAATCAACTGTATTTACTCTTTTTAAATCATAATGACAACAGAAACTACACAAATGACCCTGATCAAAAGTTTACATACCCCAGTTCTTAATACTGTGCATTGCCCCCTTTAACATCAATAACAGCTTGAAGTATTTGTGGTATTTGTGGGTGAGGCTCTTTATCTTCTCAGATGGTAAAGCGGCCCCATTCCTCTTGGCAAAAAAAATCCTCCAGCTCCTGGAAATTCTTGGACTGTCTTGCATGAACTGCACATTTGAAATCTCCCCAGAGTGGCTCAAGGATGTACTATGTAACTATGATATTGAGGTCAGGAGACTGAGATGGTCACTCCAGAACCTTCAATTTCTTCTGCTGTAGCCAATGACAGGTCAACTTGGCCTTGTTTTTTGGATCATTGTCATGTTGGAATGTCCAAGTACGTCCCATGCGCAGCTTCATGGCTCATGACTGCAAATGTTTTTGAAAACATACTGCATTCATCTTGCCATCAATTTTGACCAAATTTCCTGTGCCTTTGTAGCTCACACATTCCAAAAACATCAGTGATCCACCTCTCTGTTTCACGGGCCTTTTTGACTCCTCTCCAAATATATAACTTATGGTTGTGGCCAAAAAGCTCAATTTTGTTTTCATCACTCCAAATGACTTTGTGCCAGAAGGTTTGAGGCTTGTCTCTGTGCTGTTTGGTGTATTGTAAGCAAGATACTTTGTGACATTGCGTAGTAATTGCTTTCTTCTGGCGACTCGACCATGCAGCCCATCTTTCTTCACATGCCTCCTTATTGTGCATCTTGAAACAGCCACACCACATATTTCCAGAGAGTCCTGTATTTCACCTGAAGTTATTTGTGGGTTTTTCTTTGCATCCCAAACAATTTTCCTGGCAGTTGTGGCTGAAATTTTAGTTGGTCTACCTGACCGTGCTTTGGTTTCAACAGAACCCTTCGTTTTCCACTTCTTGATTAGAGTTTGAACACTGCTGATTGGCATTCTCAATTCATTGGATATCTTTTTATATCCCTTTCCTGTTTTATACAGTTCAACTTCCTTTTCCTGCAGATCCTTTGACAATTCTTTTGCTTTACCCATGACTCAGAATACAGAAACGTCAGTGCAGCACTGGATGAAAGATGCAAGGGTCTGTCAGGAGTCCAGAAACTCACTGACTTTTTATACACACACTAATTAGAAGCAAACAGATCATTGGTGAGGATGGTTAACTTTAATAGCCATTCAAACCCCTCTGTGTCAACTTGTGTGCATGTTATTAGGCCAAACTCACCGGGGTATGTGAACCTTTGATCAGGGTCATTTGGGTAGTTTCTGTTGTCTTTATGATTTAAAAAAGAGTAAACACAGTTGATTGATAATAAATGGCTTCAGCCAAACAATAACCATGAGTGAAAGAAATGTTTTTGTGTTATCATGCATGTTCTCTGAGAAATGGCCAAAAAATCATAAATTCTGCCAGGGTATGTAAACTTATGAGCACAACTGTACGTATTTTTCTACATATTTTTGGTAAAAAAAAACGCAATAAGAATATATTGATTGGTGTGCGCAAAAGTTATAGTGTCTACAAAATAGGGGATGGATTTATGGAATTCATTTTTTTTATGTTTTTACTGGTAATGGCGGTGATCTGAAATTTTTAGCAGGACTGCGACATTGGGGCAGACAAATCTGACCCCAAGTGACACTTTTTGGGGACCAGTGACATTTTACAATGATCAGTACTATAAAAATGCACTGATCAATGTATAAATGACACTGGCAGGGAAGGGATTAACAGTAGGGGGCGATCAAGGGGTTAACTGTGTTCTCTGGGTGTGTTCTAACTGTGTGGGGGCTGGGCTGCCTGGGACAACAAAGAGATCGCTGTTCCTGAACAGCAGATCTCAAAGTTGTCCCCTGACAGAACGGGGATCCTCCTTGTTTACATAGGCAGATCCCCATTCTGCCTCTGCGTAACACAATGGAGGGTGGCTGGCGGACATCGAATTTGCAGGACCTGCAGGTGCGCGCCCACAGTTTCACATACACGGACCGCCATATGGGTACGGCGGTTCACGCAATAGAGTCGATCTACTGCCCTATATATACAGTGTCTGGTCGGCAAGTGGTTAAAACGCAAAAGCTACAGTGTTTGAAGCTGCAACCTTTTACATTTTTTTGAGGGAAGCCTGGAGCTCCTCTTTAAAGTGTTTGTGGTCTCCGTTTGATATTGCTGATATGTGCATGCTATGCCATGTACTTGCGTTAAAAATGATCTTTTTTTCTTTGTATTGCTTCCTTTGTGTGAAATACCTGTTGACCCAACCTTCCTATTGTAAACTGAAAATGTTAGGCATGGAAGCACATCCATACCAGTGTGGTGAGTTTTCTGGCTGTGCTGGGAACACAGCATACATGTTCCCTAATGGTCATGCCCTCCTGCATAGCTTTTCAATGGGAAGATTTATGTAATGCTGTTTCTCTAACTGTTGCTGACATACCCCCTGTAGTCTCCGCCTCCACCTCTTTAAGCTCCTTCTGCAGCTGAGAACAGTGGTCATGTGATTACTTATATAAAAAAATAAAAAAAAGGTATTTAAAATGTTATATATACAAAGATTTTGCATTTCTAATGTAAACTGAATGGGTTTCCATATACAGTACTGTGCAAACATTTTAGGAAGGTGTGATGAAATGCTGTTAAGTAAGAATGCTTTCAAAAATATATATTTTGGGCGCTTGTTTTTTAACCATTTGCAAAGTGAGCGAACAGAAGAAAAATCTAAATTAAATCAATATTTGGTGGGACTACCCTTTAGTAGGGATGGGCCGAACACCCCCCCCCCCCCCCAGTTTGGTTCGCACCAGAACATGTGAACAGGCAAAAAATTTGTGCGAACATTCAAACACTGTTAAAGTCTATGGGACCCGAACATGACAAATCAAAAGTGCTCATTTTAAAGGTTTATATGCAAGTTATTGCTCTAAAAAGTGTATGGGGGCATGGGTCCTGCCCTAGGGGACATGTATCAATGCAAAAAAAAGATTTTTAACCACTTCCCGACTGCCGTATGCAAAATGACGGCAGGGAAGTGGCTTAGTTATCCTGACTGGACGTCAAATGACATCCTCAGGATAACAAGCCGCAGCGCGCCCGAAATATCGCAGTACCGCAAAAAGTCGCAGATCGCCGCCATTACTAGTAAAAAAAATAAAAATAAATAAAAACCCCAGAAATGAATTCTCATCATCCGTAAACGCGACCACTTTTAGCGCAAACCAATCAATAAACGCTGATTGCGATTTTTTTTATCACAAATATGAGGAAGAATATAAATTGGCCAAAACCGATGAAAAAAAATGTTTTTTTATATTTTTTTTTTGGATTTGTATTGTAGCAAAAAGTAAGAAATTTGCGTTTTTTTGCAAAATTGACGCTCTTCTTTTGTTTATAGCGGCGAACAGAAATGACGCAGCGGTGATCAAACACCACCAAAAGAAAGCTCTATTCGTGGGAAAAAAAGGACGCAAATTTCATTTGAGTACAACGTCGCACGACCGCGCAATTGTCAGTTAAATCGACGCAGTGCCGAATCGCAAAAAGGGCTCCGGTCCTAAAGTGTGAAATCCTTCCGGGGCTGAAGTGGTTAAAATATATACAGCCTGGTATATAAATATATATATATACACACAGCGTATTGAGTGTGCACTATATATCTGTGCACACCGTATATAGTACACTTGACGTGGTGTATTAAAATATATACGTCCTGGTATATATATATATATATATATATATATATATATATATACACACAGCGTATTGAGTGTGCACTATATATCTGTGCACACCATATATAGTACACTTGACGTGGTGTATTAAAATATATACGTCCTGATATATATATATATATATATATATACACACAGCGTATCGAGTGAGCACTATATATCTGTACATACGGTATATAGTACACTTGACGTGGTGTATTAAAATATATACAGGTTGATATATATATATATATATATATATATATATATATATATATACACACACACACATCTAGAACAATATTTTGTATTCAGGGCACCAGCAACACTGTTTGACTGGGGGATTTCATCACAATTTAGAAACTAATTTACAACATCAGGCCCTGTTCCTCCGTCCAACAAGAGTAACTGCAAGGGGTTACAGTGTTCTGGCACAGCAAAGCACCCAAGGCCCAATTTTTTGCCATCTGTTTGACTGGGGGATTTCATCACAATTTATAAACTAATTTACAACATCAGGGCCCGTGCCAAAATTAAAACAAAAATGACATGGGGTACCCCCCCAAAATCCAAACCAGGCCCTTCAGGCCTGGTATGGAATTTAAGGGAAGCCCCGTGCCAAATGTTTTTTAAAAAATGACGTGAGGTCCCCCCCAAAATCCAAACCAGGCCCTTCAGGTCTGGTATGGAATTTAAGGGGAAACCTGTGCCAAATTTTTTTTAAAAAATGACGTGGGGCCCCCCAAAATCCAAACCAGGCCCTTCAGGTCTGGTATGGATTTTAAGGGGAACCCCACACCAATTGTTTTAAAAAAATGGCGTGGGGTCCCCCCAAAATCCAAACCAGATCCTTATCTGAGCGTTAAGCCCTGGCATGGCAGGAGGGAGTGGGGACGACCGAACCAGACCAGGCCACATGCCCTCAACATGGGGAGAATGCTTTGAGTTTGCCCCCAAAGCACCTTGTCCCCTAGGTCCCCCTATGTGAATAGGTATGGGGTACATTGTACCCCTACCCATTCACCAAAAAAGCAGTGTAGTGGTAAAAAAACAAGAGGCAGTTTTTGACAAGTCCTTTATTGTGTAAAATAGCTATTTTCTTCTTTCTACTTTCTTCCTCCATCTTCTCCTGGCCCGGTCCTTCTTCTGGTCTTCTGCTTCTTCTTTTAGTCTTCTTGCTTCCTCTCTTCATCTTCAATCTTCATCTTCTTCTTCCTTCTTCTTTCACCTCTGCCGCTGTCCCCGCTGCTGCAGCCTGGCCCTGCGTGTCTCCCAGAATGGGCGGTCTTCACAATGACAGTTCTTTTATAAGAAGGGGCTGGGGCACCCAGTGAAATCACTGAGTGAACCCGCCCCTTCTGACATCATGTGCTGTCAGAGGGGGCGGGTCACCCATTTACATCACCGGGTTACCCCGCCCCCCCTTATAAAAGAACTGTCATTGTGAAGACCACCTATTCTGGGAGACGCACAGGGGCTGGGCTGCAGCAGCGGGGAGAGCAGCGGCAGTGAAAGAAGAAGAAGATGAAGATGAAGATTGAAGATTGAAAGAAGAAGCAGAAGACCAGAAGAAGGACCCGGCCAGGAGAAGATGGAGGAAGAAAGAAGAAAAGAGCTATTTTACACGATAAAGGACTTGTCAAAACCTGCCTCTTGTTTTTTTGTAACACTACGCTCCTTTTTTACAATGTACTACATACCTATTCACATAGGGGGGGCAGGATCTGGGGGCCCCCTTATTAAAGGGGGCTTCCAGATTCCGATAAGCCCCCCACCCGCAGACCCCCACAAGCATCGTCCAGGCTTGTGGGGAAGAGGCTCTTGTCCCCATCAACATGGGGACAAGGTGCTTTGAGGTGGGGGACAGAGCACCCCTCCCCCAAAGCACCCATACTCCCCATGTTGAGGGCATGTAGCCTGGTACAGTTCAGGAGGGGGGCATTCGCCCCCCCCATCCTAACCGGCCAAGGCTGCATGCTCAGATAAGGGTCTGGTTTGGATTTTTTAAAAATTTGGCTCGGGGTTCCCCTTAATATCCAAATCAGACCCGAAGAGCCTGGTTTGGACTGGGGGGGACCCCACACACTTTTTTTTCAGTGATTCTTTTGTGTATTGCCGGGAACCAGAAATACATTACAGCCGCAATTTTAAATGACAATTTTTCCTATGGAAATGTCATTTTGCTCTGGCTATGATCTACACCTCACAGAGATGTGCTCTTTTACACACAGCCTAAGGACACCCCCCAGGCACAATATTTAAAGGAATTTTTCACTTTAAGCATTATTAAAACCACTGCTCCTAAAAAAAAAATTACCAATTTAAAAACTTTTTTTTTTCATTGATACATGTCCCCTAGGGCAGGGGACCTTTAATGGTGTTCGAATATGCGCCCAAACTTTTTGTCTGTTCGCATGTTCTGGTGCGAACCGAACCGGGGGGGGGGGGGATGTTCAGCTCTCCCTAGTTTAGAACAGTGGCCGAGCAAAATGACATTTGTGAAGGAAAAATTGTCATTTATTATCGCGGCTGTAACGTATTGCCGGCAATAAACAAAAAAATCATTGAAAAAATGTGAAATTTGCGTGGGGTCCCCCCCAGTCCATACCAGGCCCTTTGGGTCTGGTTTGGATTTTAAGGGCAACCCCGCTCCAAAATTTTAAAAAAAATTGACGTGGGCCCCCCCCCTAAAATCCAAACCAGACCCTTATGTGAGCATGTAACCTGGCCGGTCATGATGGGGGGGGGCAAGCAAGCGCCCCCCTCCTGAACCGTATCAGGCTACATGCCCTCAACATGGGGAGTATGGGTGCTTTGGGGCAGGGGGGGGCACTGTGCACCCCACCCCAAAGCACCCTGTCCCCATGTTGATGGGGACAAGAGCCTCTTCCCCACAACCCTGGACTGTGGTTGTGGGGGTGTGTGGGCGGGGGTGCTTATCAGAATCTGGAACCCCCCTTTAATGAGGGGGCCCCCAGATCCCGACCCCCCCATGTGAATTAGTATCAGGTACATCATATCCCTACTACTTCTCCAAAAGTGTCAAAAAATGAAAAAACACAGGAGACAATTAGGGACAAAAATAGGGTAAAAATAAGTGTCTCACAAGTGACGGACCCGAAATGAACAGCTCCTTCTCCATGGGGTGCTCCCGCCGACTGAGCTCTGTTTGTTTTAATGTTTTATTTATAGTGAAGAGCGGGGCCACCCAGTGACGTAATTGAGTAACCCACCCCTCTGACATCACATGATGTCAGAAGGGGGTGGGGTCACTCATACGTCACCCGGTGGCCCCACCCTGCACTATAAATAAAACGTCAACACAAAGCCAGTGCAGGCAGCGGCAACCCTCCCATGGAGGAGGAGCTGTGCGCACCGTCTGCGGCAATGCATTATGGGGCACCCCACAGTAGAGAAGTCACTGCGAACGCCCCATAATGTTCTTACTTTCGACTATTCGAATTGCAGGCCCATTCCTACCCTTTAGCTTCAAACCAGCAACAATTCTTGCACTTGCACACAAAGTTAGGAATTTTGTAGAATTAGAATCAGGTGTATGATTAGTAGTTATCAATTTCATATGTAGGTTAAAACACAGTCATTAACTGAAACAGAAGAGTAGGAGGCCTAAAACTGGGTAAGTAACAGCCAAACTCTGTTACTAAGGTAACGTTGTGAAAGACAGTTTCATGTCACAGGTCACCATGGCAAGACTGAGCAGAGCAACAGGGCACAAAGTAGATATACTGCATCAGCAAGGTATCTCCCAGGCAAAGATTTCAAAGCAGACTGAGGTTTCAAGATGTGCTTCCATAGCTCTTTCGAATAAACACAAAGGCAACATTGAGGGCTGTGCACGCAGTGGTCAGCCAAGGAAACTTAATGCAGCAGATGAAAACACATCATACTTTCTTTTGTTCAACAATGAAAGATGCCCAGCAGTGCCATCAGCACAGAACTGGTGGAAACCAGTGGGACCCAAGTATACCCATCAACTGTTTGGAGAAATCTGGCTACAAGTGGTCTTCATGGTGCAATTGCAGTCAAAAAGCCATATCTCTGATCTGGAAACAGGGCTAAGTGTCTAAACCATGAATGAAAACATAGTAACTTTGGAGCGGAAAAATGGCAGCAGGTGCTCTGGACTCAGATGAGTCAAAATTTTAAATATTTGGCTGTAGCAGGAGGTACAGTATCTCACAAAAGTGAGTACACCCCTCACATTTTTGTAAATATTTTATTATATTTTATTTTATTCCTTTTCATGTGACACCACTGAAGAAATTACACTTTGTTACAATTTAAAGTAGTGAAGTGTACAGCTTGTATAACAGTGTACATTTGCTGTCTTCGCAAAATAATTCAACACACAGCCATTAATGTCTAAACCGCTGTCCAAATTGGGCCCAATTAGCCATGTTCCTCCCCGGTGTTATGTGACTCGTTAGTGTTACAATGTCTCAGGTGTGAATGGGGAGCAGGTGCGTTAAATTTGGTGTTATCCATCTCACTCTCTCATGCTGGTTACTGTAAGTTCATCATGGCACCTCTTGGCAAAGAACTCTCTGAGGATCTGAAAAAAAGAATTGTTGCTCTACATAAAGATGGCCTAGGCTATGAGAAGATTATCAAGACCCTGAAACGGAGCTGCAGCATGGTGGCCAAGGCCATACAGCAGTTTAACAGGACAGGTTCCACTCAGAATAGCCCTCACCATGGTCAACCAAAGAAGTTGAGTGCATGAGCTCAGCGTCATATCCAGAGGTTGTCTTTGGGAAATAGACATTGCTGCAGAGGTTGAAGGGGTGGGGGTCAGCCTGTCAGTGCTCAGACCATACGCCGCACACTGCATCAAATTGGTCTGCATGGCTGTCATCTGAGAATGAAGTCTCTTCTAATGATGATGCACAAGAAAGCCCGCAAACAGTTTGCTGAAGACAAGCAGACTAAGGACATGGATTACTGTAACCATGTCCTGTGGTCTGATGAGACCAAGATAAACGTATTTGGTTTAGATGGTGTCAAACGTGTGTGGCGGCAACCAGATGAGGAGTACAAAGACAAGTGTGTCTTGACTACAGTCAAGCATGGTGGTGGGAGTGTCCTGGTCTGGGGCTGCATGAGTGCTGCCAGCACTGGGGAGCTACAGTTCATTGAGGGAACCATGAATGCCAACATGCACTGTGAAATACTGAAGCAGAGCATAATCCACTCCCTAAGGAGACTGGGCCGCAGGGCAGTATTCCAACATGATAACGACCCCAAACACACCTCCAAGTCGACCACTGAGTTGCTAAAGAAGCTGAGGGTAAAGGTGATGGACTGGCCAAGCATGTCTCCAGACCTAAACCCTATTGAGCATCTGTGGGGCATCCTCAAATGGAAGGTGGAGGAGCACAAGGTCTCTAACATCCACCAGCTCAGTGATGTCATCATGGAGAAGTGGAAGAGGACTCCAGTGGCAACCTGTGAAGCTCTGGTGAACTTCCATGCCCAAGAGGGTTAAGGCAGTGCTGGAAAATAATGGTGGCCACACATAATATTGACACTTTGGGCCCAATTTGGACATTTTCACTTAGGGGTGTACTCACTTTTGTTGCCAGTGGTTTAGACATCAATGTCTGTGTGTTGAGTTATTTTGAGGGGACTGCAAATTTACACTGTCATACAAGCTGTACATTGTAGCAAAGTGTCATTTCTTCAGTGTTGTCACATGAAAAGATATAATAAATTTACAAAAATGTGAGGGGTGTACTCACTTTTTTGAGATACTGTAGTTTGTTTTCCGATGGGCTGAATGTTGTTACAATATTGAATGTCTGCATGCAACTGTGAAGCACGGTGGAGGTTCCTTGCAAGTTCAGGGCTGTTGGATATTTGGTGATCAATGATGTCCTGAATGCTGAGAAATACAGGCAGATACTTATCCATCATGCCAATACCATCAGGGACGCATGTGATTGACCCCAAATTTATTCTGCAGCAGGACAGTGACCCGAAACATTCAATGTCATTACAAACTATCTTCAGTGTAGGGAAGGACAAGAAGTCCTGAAAGTAATGGTTTGGCCCCCACAGAACCCCAATCTCAACATCATCAGGTCTGTCTGGGATTACATGA
The DNA here is from genome assembly GCA_018402905.1 of Glandirana rugosa. Lineage (NCBI taxonomy): Eukaryota > Metazoa > Chordata > Amphibia > Anura > Ranidae > Glandirana > Glandirana rugosa. The sequence goes on from BLSH010254914.1 coordinate 2,033,961, forward strand.
AGAGACAGAAGGATTTTAGACAGCCTACATCTACAGAAGACCTGAGGTTAGTTATCCAAGAATAAAAGAAATGCAGCGCTTAAATGTCCATAAAAGTAAAACAAGCGTCCATCAATCCTGAGAGGCACCACATAGGTGAATTAACCTTGACTAAATAGATGGACAGTGATCTTCCACCAACATCACAGTAAGCCAAGCCTCTTACCTTTACAACTGGACCACTAGATTATAGGTGGTCAAAACGCCCTAACATCAATCCATCACGGACTGCTGCAGCATGGATCCAGGCATCACTGCTCATGTTGCAAGGTGTAAAAACAAAGACTCTTCATGGTGTAGTATATCAAAACTATTTTAATGTAGTAAAACCACATCTATATACTCACACAGTAGTAGAAACTTGCGTGGCATGGCATGCAAGCTTTTAACGCATTTATGATGCATTCCAGTGCATGTTTGATTTGTTTCTGGATGCTTTCCAGATGCCTTTTTCCTTTTTTTTCCAGTTTTTTTTTTCTTTGGGGTCCAGTATGCTTCTGATACTTTTCAGTGCATTCCGGTGCATTTTTGATGCGTTTTACCATGTTCCAGGACAGTCCCGTGGTGTGAACTATGCCATTGGAAATTATATAACCTACTTTCCATGCTTTTTTGATGCAGAAAAAAAATGCACTGAACTGCATGTGTTGTGACCTGGACCTTAATCACTTCAGTTATCCTCATCAGACATCATATGACATCCGGCCGGATAACCAGCGATTGCGCGCACGCGGGGGCGCACAACGCGGCCATCAGTGGTGCGGTGTGTCAGTCTGACTCACCGCATTACCGATCTCGGTAAAGAGCTTCTATCAGAAGCTCTTTACTACGTGATCAGCCGTTACCAATCTCGGCTGATCACAGTGTAAACAGGAAGCACTGTTTATCGGCTTTTCCTCTACTCGCGTCTGCAGACGTGAGTAGAGGAGAGCCGTTCAGCTGCTCTCCTGACAGGGGGGTCTGCACTGATTGTTTATCAGCACTGCTCCCACTAGGATCGCCACCCAGGCCACCAGGGACCCCGCCCAGGGACCACCAGGGAGAGCCTACCCAGAACCACCAGGGAGCCCATCCTGACCACCAGGGAGCCCACCCTAGACAACCAAGTAAGGGGCACAATGCCCAACATCGATGGCACTCAGTGCCCAGTTCAGATGCCACCCAAGACCACCAGGGAATGACTTCCTTACAGTGCAATCTGTCATTACCGCCCACCAGTGCCAACTATCAGTGCCCACCAGTGCCACCAATCTGTGCCCACCAGTGCCACCTACCAGTGCCCAGGGCCACCTATCAGTGCCCATCAGTGCTGCCTATGAGTGCCACCTATCAGTCCCAGTCAGTGCTGCTTATTAGTGCTGCCTATCAGTGCCCATCAGTGCTGCATATAACTGCCTCATCATCAGTGCCCGTCAGTGCCACCTCATCAGTCCCATTCAGTACTGCCTCATCAGTGCCCGTCAGTGTAGCCTCATCAGTGCCCATCAGTGATGGAGAAAACATACTTATTTACAAAGTTTTGTGACAGAAACAGAGAAAAACTTTTTTTTTTTTCAAAATGTTTGGTCTCTTTTTATTTGTAGCGCAAAAAATAAAAACCCCAGAGGTGATCAAATACCACCAAAAGAAAGCTCTATTTGTGGAAACAAAATGATAAAAAATTTGTTTGGGTACAACGTCGCACGACCGTGCACTTGTCATTCAAAATGCGACAGCACTGAAAGCTGAAAATTGGTCTGGGCAGGAAGGGGGCAGGAAGGGGGGTAAGTGCTTGGTATTGAAGTGCTTAAACTTTTCTTCTGTTCAGTCACTTTGCATTTTGTAAATTCATAAATATAAACAATCAACACACCTATTTCTGAAAGCATTCTGAATTTACAGCATTTTTTCACACCTACCTAAAACTTTTGCACAGTAGTGTACGTTAATGGCCCGTTCACACCTATACGATTTGCGATCCGACTTTTGTCGCCTCAAATCGCCTGACATCAGAAATATCATTGAAATGAATGGAGCCTTCTTAATATGTGCTACTCAAGCCGACTTCAGAGTGACTTCTGAAAAAGTTCCTGTACTATTTCAAAGCGACTTCTAGACGATTTGAGCCCATAGAAGTCAATAGAAGTTGCTTCCAAGTCAGATCACCATCTATGAAGAAGCAACTTTGAAGTAACTTTACAGGAAAAAGAAAATAATTTTTGAAGGCAACCTCCTTCCCTCTCTTCTCTGATTGGCCACAGGCAAAGTCGCCTGGCATGGAGGTCGCTTCAAGTCGCGTTGTAATGCCCAAAGTAACACTGAAGTCGCTTTCAAATTGCTTTCAATTTACTTCCAAATCGCCTAGCAAAGTCGCCTAGGTGTGAAAGGGCCCTTAAGGATTAGGAAATGCAAGCGCTTACTTTGTAAAGCCCTGTGCAAACTGTTAGTCTGATATCAATTCTGTAAAATAATCATATACTGTAACAACGAAAATGTAATATATTGCAGTTTATCAGTACTTAGATGTACTAATTGCATCAGCAGGTGCGGAAAATACAAGTGGATCTTGTATAAAAAAGCCTAAAATAAAGAGAGCTAATGCAGCCAACACATCTAACGATGGGTAAATTGCATCATTTTATATTTTTGATTTTGGGTTTAGATACCCTCTTTTAAACAAAAGTAACGCTATGGTCCACTTATATACCCAGTCATGTGCAGTGGGGTTTAAAAAACACATTGCACATTAATACATGACCTTTCTGAGTCTAAGTTCACCAAAAATAAATGCATGCATAAATATATATCAAGAATCTCTTAATGGTACTTTTATAATGCAACCAAAAATAACAAAAACACACTAATATAAAATATTATTTTTTATTAATAAAAAATATATATTTTATATTAGTATGTTTTTGTTATATTTGGTTGCCTTGTAAAAGTCCCATTAAGATATTCTTAATATTGTATACAAATTAAAGGGTTGATGGCAACCCTGACCCAGCACTGGTGAATTAAATGTTATATTTCAGCACATAAAGCTTGAGGTGATTGTAACCATATTAGTGCAATTGTGCCAGAGAAAATTGAGTACTGTCTGTGATACTTTATTTATTTGCACTTACATACAATTTTGTTAGTGCAAATAAAAAAAGTATTATGGACAGTACTCAAGTTTCTCTAGCATAAATAAATAAACTTTTTTTTTTTTAGGAATAGAGAATTTTATTTTGCCAAAGAGCACTTGTAGTGTTATAATAGTATTTTTTTTGCAGTCAAAGAAAATATATTTTAGAGTGGCTTGATTTATAATTACAGTATATATAACATATATTTATTACTAAGCTGTAAATGCAATAATTTGGTTTAATAATGAAATATGGCAATGCCACTTTTCAGTTCAGTATAATTCCTTTACCTCTTTTGACCCTAGGGCAAATGAGATGTATTCCTTCAAGTTAATGGCAGCTTTATCCTACATCATCTGATCAATAAAAAGTAAATAGCCTACACTTTTTTTCACTGTGCTTTATCGATCTACTTGGCTCTCAAGTAACATTTTTTCTCAGAGTCTTGTGTTTTTAAACCCCAGAGACAAAAACAATTGCTATAAATTGGACAAGTTAACAAGCTCATGAAGAAGGACTTTCGTGAAACACAGGCAGTTGGCATAGTATATAAAGCAGAATCTTCTGCAGTCCTGCTGCTTGAGACATAACACATCCTGATCCTGCGCATCCAAAAATATATGTAAGTCCAGCTCCTTATAGTTCCCTTTACAATTATTCAACTTTAATATAACTGGAAAAGCTATTGGAACTTTCTTAAAAACATGTACATTGACCTTTCAATGGTCCCTTCTGGTAAGTGCTGAATTATATTGGTCATACATAACTGATGTTATTTTAAAAGCTGTATGAATTTAGATTAAAACAGTAGGAAAATATTTCTTAGAATATTTAATGTTTTGTGTTTTTGTTGGTGATCACATAAAATAGAATTGTTCTTTATATTACCCGAAGAGGTAAATATTTTTTTCTCCTATGTTCTTTGTAATCCCTACTTCAAAAAGGAGGATGGATTGGTTGTTTTTTGTTTGAAATGTGTTAGGAATTCTTGGATGTGCATTTTATTCTATCTGTCTTAAAAGCACTATGCCCTCAAGTGCCATTCAGGTAAAAAAAAAAACTTCAAGTTTTCTTTTCAAGCTTTTTGATGATCAAAGATCTGAGTAAGAGTGAAAATGGAAGAGTGAATAATTTATATTTTATCACATGATTTAGAGGCAGGTATGTATTTACAGGATGAGATCATGTCATATATTTCTAAAGAAGCTTTTGCTTTGTTTTACATTTCACATTGTTCACTGGCATGACTGCTTTTGTCTGTGTTTTTTCCTGTGATCATTACGTTGAAAAGGAATTAATATTTTTTAATTGTGGTATTAGCTTTTGAATATTTTTTTAAATGTTCTTGAAAGTTGTTTTAAATGACAATCAGTTCATGACATACTCTTTTTGCTAATTGTTAGAAGATATTCTGTATACTAGGAATGGTATAGTGTACATAATGATGAAATGTATACATGTTTTACTAATAATTGTGATGTTGAAGAAGTCTAGTTTATTTATGTTTAATTGATACAACAAGCAAATAAATGTTAGTTAACGGGCTGAAAGGCATTTTGCAAATAAATCTTTTATCATAAATTTGAGGCAAACTGTATTCTGCTACATTTCTTTGGTGAGAATAACTCAAATTAGTGTCTATTATTTAATCTGTAGGAAAGTTATAGAGTCCACAAACTATGGTATACTGTATATATCTGAAAACTGATCAATCCTGATGTACTAATGAGGTCTGAAAATGCTGGGAAAGTGCAAATACTGCCCAAATTACCCCCTTTTTGGAAAGTAGACTGTCCAGGGTATATAGTAATAGGCATGGCGTGTGTTTTTTTACATACTGTCACCAGTGCAGTACAGCATCATTACATAACTGGTTTGGCTGTGATCAGGGACACTGACTGGTGACAGTATGTAAAAAAAAAATCAAATACATTTTAATACTTTTTTCCTTTTTTTATACATTTCTTTAACACACTGTTTTCAGAGCAATACAATGTTACCATAATAACACATTGTACTACTCTACTTTTCCTTTTACACATTATGAATGCTTATACCAGTGAATTTCACTGGTATAAGCAATCATTTTTACTGAATGAAATTGATTCATCTTTTTTTGTGTATTGTTGTGATTAGATAGATTAGCCACAGCTAATCACATGGTACAGATGAGAGCTGTGATTGGCCTTGTCTGTACCATGTGATTACTGCAACCAATCACAGCTGGCAACACAATTGTAAGCAATGAATGCCATGAATCAAAATCATTGTTTATAATTGTCTTTTGATCTGCTGTGATTGGTCACAGCGATCACATGATACCAGAAGCGGGCTGGTGCACTAATCAGTCATCTGCTGTATCTGGTGGACACAGCCAGTGACAGATTATGCCACAGCGTGGCCCATGGCACGCGAGGTGCGTTCCAGGAGGACATCATACGACATCCACCCAGGAACAGCAAAGGTCCCGTCTGGCCATCGTTTGACAATAGGCTGGGTAAAAAGTGGTTAAAGATGTCAGATAAATTAAATCGAATTCTTAAAGATAAGCTATAACGATTCTAGGTCAGTTTTATTGCATATGAATATAGGGTACATTCATGACACAGAATTAACATCAGCAGTAGTGCACTACTTCATTAGCACTCCTTTCTCAAACTCCACTTTCGTGGGGAAAAAAATAATGTAGCATATACAATTGCAACACAAGTTATATTTTAATGCTATTAAAAATCACCTTTCGTTTTCAGTCTGCAGCAATGTAATTTTCTGTAAAATGCAATGCAACATGGCAACCTGGAGGCATTCTGTATGCAGTTGGTGTACAGAATGCCCCCAGATATGTAATTTCCTGCTTGTGTGATTGGCTTATTGATTTTCCAAGAAGTCTACAGAAAGACCCCCTTTACACTGAGGTGCTTTACAGGTGTTTTTTCACTAAAAATAGCACCTGTAAAGCACCTCTAAACTGCTGCCTAATCCACCCCAGTGTGAAAGTGCTTTCACACTGGGGCGGTGTGCTTGCAGGATGTTAGGAAAAGTCCTGCAAGCAGCATTTTTGGAGCAGTGTGGGAGCGGTTAATACACCATTCCTTTACCGCCCGTGCCCATTGAAATCAATGTCCAGCGCTTCCGAAGCGGCTTATACACTGCTTTGGAGGCACCATGTGCCGGCGCTTTTAACCCCTTGTTAACCCTTTCTTGGGGGTTAAAAGCGCCCTCTGCCACCCAAATAACAAAGTGCCGATATAACAGCGGTAAACTGCGCTAAAAATAGCACCGCTTTACCGCCACCACCCGCCCCAGTGTGAAAGGGCTCTAAGACACAAGTCAGATTTTGGAAATGCCCTGCAACAAAAACCTCATTTTTGGGGAAAATATTCACCAAAGGGAAATCACGTCTAAAAGGTGCAGAGCCTGCGTCTTTTCTCATTAGAACCTTGCACGTGCAGCAGATTATTGATAATTATAAAACCACTCCCATACTCCCATTCACTCAGCACATGGACACAGAAAAAACAGCTATTTCTTTCCGAATAACAAAGGGTAGGAATCTGCAACAAAGTTTGTTAAAATTCCTGCAATGTACATAGATAACCCAGAGGGGAATGTTTTTTTTCAACAAAAACGACTTTATGTAGAGTGGAATGTAACTGCACGTCAGCAGCAACTGTCATATTTGTCTATATTTGTCTATAGCTATGGAATCAGCAGCCACTATTAGTTGTCTACGTGTAGTTGGATTCACTGCTAAGCAAAACGTCAGTGGGCTATGGGCAGTTAATAATAACAGTGAGCTGTTTGCAGCCATTTTTTTATGTTGTAAAAGAATGAGTACAATTGTGTCAATTAGTTATATGCATTGGGAATACACATACATCAGCACAACCAACTACACTATGGAGTTGATTTACTAAAATTGAAGAGTGCAAAATCTGACGCTGCTCTGCACAGAAACCAATCAGCTTCCAGGTTTTATTGTCAAAGAGGGGGCCAGTGTTCCTGTCCAAAACCTTCTTGTCATCCAGACGGCGGTCTGGTAAAAAACAACCGCCGCCTAAGCCCCTGACATGGCCTGCTGTGACACACACAGCGGCGGAGGCTAACAACATTCCAGGATCAGTGAGGAAGGTGAGTGAACAAAAGGAGGGGCAGCAGTGCCTAAATATGGATTTGGATCCAGTTTATAAACAGGGCAGAGAAAAGATATGTGGACAGTCTAAAGTACAGTCTCTATTATATACTATGGCTGGGGAGCAGTCCATCCTGCAACCTGATTTTCAAATGGATCAGCAATACAAAATGCAGCCTACTGTGCAAACTGTGCAAACCACGCAGCCCACTTTTCAACCCATAGTGCAGCCCACTGTTTAAACCCCCTCACAAGCCACACGGCAGTTCAACTCGCAGTCTAATATGCAGCCCACCTCGCGGCCCAGCACTCAGCCCATCACGCAGCCAGCATTGCAGCCAGTATGGCAACCCACTATGCAGCCTACAGAGCAGCCTGTTGCGCAGCCTTCCATTCTGCCCAGGCAGTCCACCCAGCAGTAACAGCAGCCCCTGCAGTCCACAGTGCAGCCCGATGAGCAGTCCAAACTGCAGCCCATATTGCAGCGCATCATGTAATCCACCCTGCAACCTACTTTGCAGTCTTCCACTTATCCCACGGTACAGCCTATCTTGCAGCCCATCCTCCAGCCCACCCTACTGCCTTCTTTACAGACCACTTCGCAGTTCACTATGCAGCCTGCCACGCAATCCACTGTGTGGCCTACAGTGAATTCCACATGGCAGTCCACTGTGCAGCCTATCTCTCAGCCTATTTCATATTCAGCTATTAAGCCTATAGTCATGGAACAGTGCAGCCATAGAGGCTAGCAAATCTCTTCTTATGGGCAGGATCAACACATTGGCTGTAGCGTGTAGCCTTATTAGGCAAGATATGGACAGTTTTAGGGGCCGTGTCACTTCTGCAGAAAAGTGTATCTCTGAGATCAAAGAATCTGTTGTTACCACTGCTCAAATAGTTACTGAACTGCAACGTACTGTAAAAACATTAATGGTGCGATCTGAGGATGCTGAAAATAGGCTGCGCAGGAGTAACGTGTGCATGGTGGGTCTTCCAGAGGGTGTTGAGGGTTCAAACCCAACAAGTTTTGCAGAGAAGTTACTTAAAGACATCCTTAAACTACAACAAGTTTCCTTAGCATATATTGTGGAACATGCCCACTGGGTCCCGGCAGGCCCAAGGCCGCAAGGTGCCCCACCTAGGTCATTTTTAGTATGCTTCTCAAACTTCAGGGATAGAGACCTTATCCTTGCGGAAGCTAGGAAAATTCCACAGCTCAAGTTTGAAAATGTTAGTCTGCATTTTTTCTCAGATTTTTCTCTGAAGGTACAGAAGCGAAGACGCACCTTTGCCGAAGTACCAAAAAGATTACGAGAAAAAGGGCTTTCCTATGCCATGTTTCTGGTAAGCCTCCACTCGGATACAAGTTGGAGTCCCCTTTTTATTCTTTCACACTCAATACTCACCTTGAAGTGTCACCATTTTTTGAAGATTCATCACCTGGATTCAGCACCTGGATTTCCATTCTAACCAATGGACACTTTGCACTATATGCACTTACAATCATTACTGTTTATTTTCAAATGATATTCTATGTATAAGCACTGCACTTTGTACCAAGAAATATATTTATCATATTGCACACAAAACTTCTATCTATACTAATATTGTCATAAATAGACGTATTATCACATGACAACTGTCACAAGTAAAGCTTAGCGCTACCACCACAAATATATTACTTACCCTTGCGATTTTGTTTGGTCGATAGAGGTGGCTGCTTGCTGTTTCTACTCCAGGTATTAGGCTTAGTGCGAAAAACCCCCCCCTTAAATATTGCTGTATACAAACCATATTTTTCCGCAGCTTAGCCCACACACTCACACCATGGACATATTTGATTATAGAGCCTCAAGAAAACTCACCACAGAAGGAGTATTTGTTAACTCCAACCCCAATGCCGAAATAGGGGGCTTATTCATGAGACTACGGAACCTCATGGTATCAGAATTACACTTACAGTGGGACGTGGTATTCCTGAACCAGTACATAGGTGAACAGATGGTCCCTAGAAGCCTCCGTTGGGAAGTATCACCCAACCAATGGGATATGGACCTCACCACTTGGTACAGTTTTTTCAATGAAGCAGGGATCAAACTATTACAATTCATGGTGGGAAGGAAACAAGCTAGAATCCCAGTTATTGATACAGAGATCAAGGAGATCAAGGAAAAACTATCTCCTTTTAAAAACTCCACAGAATATAACACACTTTCCTCCAATCTCCAATCACATCTGGAAAGGAAGGAGAAAGACCAGAAAATCAAAAAACAAAAGAAGTACATAAGGGATACTGAAGACTATAATACAGGAAAGGTTTTCAAATGGCAGAAGAGGACTAACGAAAATACCGCGGAGGAACATCAAGATATCTCTGACCCGCCGGCAGTTATTGTTGACACCTCCAGTATCAGAAGAACTCTAGACCCACCAAGGGCCAAACCTTCAACAGATCGCCAAGCGACACAAGTCAGAAAACCACCGGGCTCCCGACCCCCCCCCCCATTTAGGGGCCCTCACAGAGATCCACCCCCCAGAAACCACGGCGGATACCATCATAACAACAGGGGCCCCCCCCGAACCCCAAAGATTCAACACTATCCAGATATACCTGAACACCATGCCACCAATTCCTATTACAATCAGCACCAATCTCAACACGATAACTACCAATCACCGAGACCCTGGAGACCCTCAGTCACCACTTCCAACAGATTTTCCCCACTAAGAAGAAGGAACCCTTCATACAATGAATATCCGAGACAACAAGATGACTACTGGGAACACAATCGTCCATCATGGAATTACAACTATGACCCCCCCCACACACCTGGAAACCAGGTTTTTCACAGGGCCGAGCAAGACTGGAGAACAAGACAAGGACCAGAAGAGGAACCAGAGGGGGGAGGAACAGACCCCAAAAAACGAAAGAGGAACTAAAAGAATCAGGGATCTTCAATCTAAGCACCAAAACTCTCACCCCCAATGAAAGATACGTCTTGGATAAAGGCCTCAAATTTGCCCCCCCCCCAAGACCCTGGATAAATTTCACACATTTATCGACGTACAAAAATACATCCGGAAAATAAACATCCAAAGATACCTAATCTCCAACACGAGCACAAGAACCACAAGAGAGCCCAGCACCACCATCCCCCACACCATACACACGAATTTGTCAAATCCCTCACTGTTCAACCCACCAGGTCAAGTAGCCCCCGCTGTTAAAATCTTCAAAGATTTAGTCCTCAATGATTTGGATAACATCAATACTAAGAAAACCTCACACGACAAAGCACTCAGCAGTGGTTTGAAAACCCTCTGTACCAGGTAAGATCTCATCATACGCCCAGCAGATAAGGGAGGCGGCATTGTGGTGCTGGATAAAGATGATTATGAGAAAGAGATGCTACGCATTCTAAATGACCAACGGACGTACAACATATTACCTAACGACCCCACAATGAAATATAAGAAAGAACTTAAGATCATTATAGATCGTGGCTACACTTCAGACATCCTAAATAAAAAGGAGAAAGCATTTCTAGTTCCAAAAGCCCCAAGGATACCCACTTTTTACTATTTACCCAAAATTCACAAGAGTATCACCAACCCACCCGGGAGACCTATAGTCAGTGGCATAGACTCCATCACCTCTCGGGTGGGTAAATATGTTGACTACTTTTTACAGCCATTGGTTAAGAACACACCTTCATACCTTCAAGACACTAAAGATGTCATAAATCTTCTCAACAATATCCGCCCGAACTCACAATGCCTACTAGCAACAGCAGATGTCTCTGCACTGTACACCAATATACCTCATGACTTAGGAATAGAAGCAGTTTCATACTATCTGAATAGAGACCCTACCCTTCCCAGCATACAAAAAGACTTCATCATGGATCTCCTTATCTTCTCAGCCACTCACAACTACTTCTGGTATGGCAACCAGTTTTATAAGCAAATTAAAGGCGTTGCCATGGGGGCAAAATTTGCCCCCAGCCTAGCTAATTTATTTATGGCTAAGTGGGAAGAAGAGGTAGTATATGCTTCTCAACAACCACAACTAAAAGTCTGGGCCAGATATATAGACAATATTCTGGTCATCTGGGAAGGCTCAACTGAAGAACTAGACCATTTTTTCCTATCCTTGAACCAGAATGACAGAGGTATCTCACTCACACATGAGAGCAGTAAGAGCAATATCCACTTTCTGGACTTAGAAATCAGTGTAAAGGATAACCATCTTATCACGAAAACCTTCTTCAAACAAACCGACAGGAACGGCTATATATCGACAGATAGTTGCCATCATTCATCATGGCTAAAATCCGTCCCCCGCAGCCAGTTTTTGAGAATACGCCGCAACTGCACAGATTCTGAGGACTACAAGTCACAAGCGGAAGTCCTCAAGAAAAGGTTTCTTGAGAAGGGTTATCAACAAGAAGAAATCAACAGGGATATGGAAAAAGCCCTATCCACGGACAGATCTACCCTTCTTAACAATAAACCTAGAACCAACAATACAGATAGAGATTTCAAATGGTCGTTTTTTACGACCTTCTCCATACAACACAAACAGATTAGACATATTATCAAAAAACATTGGAACATTCTGAAGAGTGATTGTATCCTGGGCCCACTTTTACCTACACATGCTAATGTTATCTTCAGAGGAGCTCCCTCCCTAAGACACAAAATAGCCCCCAACATATCCGATCCACCTAAGAAAGTATGCTTTTTCCAGAATCTGAAAGGATTTTACAGCTGCAGGAAATGCAGAGTTTGCCTATTGAATAGCTGCAAAGATAGAAAAATTACAACATTTCAGTCCACCACCACAAAAATGACCTATCATATTAAGTGCTTCTGCACATGCGAGACGAGGAACATTGTGTATTTAATAACATGCCCTTGTGGGAAACAGTACATTGGAAGAACTACTAGAACTTTTTCCATAAGGGTGAGCGAACACATAACCAACATCATCAAAGGGAAGACAAATCACAGCGTCCCCAAACATTACTTAAGAGCCCACGCCAGAGATCCTAAGGGCACTATCTTTTCTATTATTGACAGATACACCCCCCCCTGGAGGGGTGGGGACAAAATCAGAGGGGTCTCCCAACTTGAAGTGTATTGGATATACCAACTCAAGAGCTATTTTCCTTATGGCCTCAATGTAGACTGGGATATAAACGCATTTATCAACAAAGCCTGAGTACATTACCCTATTTATCCCATACCCCTAAGAGTTATATACACAGATGATGTTTATTGAATCATACACTAGTTTAACCCCCTTCTTCCCTTCATAATGTTCCACAATACATTTTTAATAACTACTACAGTTTTAACAACTACTACACAGTAACATGGTCTACATAAGATATGTTTTATTTTCTCATAAACCTAGCTCCTCTGAATATACTGTTCTTAGTGCACAATAACCTGTATTTTGAATTTTTATATTTTATTTCTACATTTTATATTCCTAATTTTAGATACTAAGGAATTTTTTATATCACTCATGCTATTTTAAATATTTTTATCTACACTTTCTCATAATTTTTATCAACATCTTCATGCACAATCTCGTTAATTAATTATATAGTTTGTTTTACCCAATACATAGATGCTAAATATTTAATTCCCCATGGCAGACTGCATACTGCTTTTTAGATTATTTACCCTCTTGAAATATCCCTATGTCTCTTATAACATGTTGATACATTTCCTCATAATTTATATTCTTATTTTCCTTGCATATATTCAATATATATTAGTTGAAGTGGTTTTTTATATGGGCCGACCAGTCAAATGTCGGAAAGTGTATGGCTCTATGGAGCGACGCTAGTTGTATATCAGGTCGTTCAATGCAGTTTCCTTGGGTGGCCTGACAAGTGTACGCAGTGAATGTACTTTCACGGCGGCGCACTCGTCACTTCCGGTATTCGGGTCCCGGAAGTGGCGCGTGTGATCTGTTTTTATATTTATTTTTATTTTTATTCTTATCTTATGCATATTTTTATCACCATTAAGTTCTATTACTGTTTGCCGGCCCATACCAAGTCACAATTTATTCACTTTGTTTGCCATTTTTATGTGTATTTTTAAGAAACCTTATCCCTTTCTCATGACGCACTTCCGGGTCATTTTCAGACTCATTCCCGGACGTGACGTCTTTCCACACCGAGATTGAGGAATTCTTTGTTCTGCACACACACATTCAGTGGCCCTCTGCCCAACAATATGTATCAATAAACCCTGTTTCCTCACTTATTATCACCACACTATTACTTATGAAACAATAGTTCCGGCTGGAACGCATAAAGCAGACCGAAAGTTGGCTATTTGGAACGCATCCCGCTCCGCTGACCCGGAAGTGCATCCCCTTCCTATCTGAATCTTGACTATTTAAACGCAGCTTTCTCGGTGGTCGGAAGCCCCCAGATGACGTGTCTTTACACGAAACGCGTCGGGTGCTTCTGACCCAATAATTGATTGCTGCGTTATTGTTCTACCAATTTTATCTTTATTTTTACCTACAAACTTGTTATTTTATCAATATATTTAAAATAAATTGATTCCCTCATCATTGGGGTTTTACACCATGGCGACTGCCTTGCTTTTTATTCCTGCATAAAACCGAGGCACTCGAGGATCTTTCTCCCTCACCCTTTCTTGGATATCTCCCCCCCACCCACCTTGGGAGACTTCATCCACCCCGGACCGGACGGACCAGATCCATAACACAGAGGAGACTTACGGACGCCAAAAGAGGAGCCAGACCTACCGGAGACAGGAGACCAGGCTATGTGAAGTGATCGGTGTGGAAATCTCCCAGATTACCCTGATGTTCCTGACCGGATGTCCCTTAGTGACCCCAAGGCGTGTTAACTTCTAAATTCTGGTAAGCCTCCACTCGGATACAAGTTGGAGTCCCCTTTTTATTCTTTCACACTCAATACTCACCTTGAAGTGTCACCATTTTTTGAAGATTCATCACCTGGATTCAGCACTTGGATTTCCATTCTAACCAATGGACACTTTGCACTATATGCACTTACAATCATTACTGTTTATTTTCAAATGATATTCTATGTATAAGCACTGCACTTTGTACCAAGAAATATATTTATCATATTGCACACAAAACTTCTATCTATACTAATATTGTCATAAATAGACGTATTATCACATGACAACTGTCACAAGTACAGCTTAGCGCTACCACCACAAATATATTACTATGCCATGTTGTACCCCAGCAAACTCCGGGTAGAATATAAGGGCTCTGTGAAATTTTTTGAGAACCCTGAACCCTGCAGATGTTAAGGAGTGGCTGGATTCCCTGGATTAATGGAGGCGAAGGAGCGGGGGGAGAAGTCTCTTTTAAGGGAGGGAAGGAGAAGGAGAAATTTATTTTTTCTTGTATAAATTTGTAGCGATCGTCAAAGGAAAAGAGAGGAAAGAAAATTTTAATTTTTTTTTTCTCTTCCCCCCTATGAACAAATAGGATAAAATTAATGTTTAGCAGCTGGATGATGAATATTGGAGTCGGAGTTCCTCTCTAAGGAGTCTTGAATTTAAGAACTGAACTATAGTGGTGGTTGACTCGTGTCTCCCCCTCACACCAATTCTATTTTTTTTTCTCTTGGAGGAATTGGAGTGAATTGTTTTTTTGTAGTTCATTCCAGTATAAATTTCAGTTTTTTTGGGATCTAAGTCTGCCAGAAGAGTTTAGGGTTCCTTTTTTTTGTTAAAGCTGGTGAGACAGGGTAGTTTGATTGTTAAGGGGAGTGATTGAGTGTATTGTTGTTTGTTTGTCTTTTGAGATTGTCGGGGAGTATGTTTCCTCTTTCTCTTGGAGGTGTGGGGGTGTGGCTATAAGTCCTCCCTGACGGGTGGGTATGGCGGGTTCTCGAAATATGTATTAGTATTTAGGTTTCGGGGGTATGGGATTATGGTTACAATGTTTTTTTTTTTGTTTTTTTTTTTCTTTCAGTTTCATGTATGTGTTTTCGGACTGTGAAGTAAAGCATAGTCCACCAATTTGCTGTTCCTTTTGGAAATTTATCGATTATAGCAAATCTTAGAGTTATCTCTTGGAACATAAGAGGGTTGAATGCAAAGGTTAAAAGGGCCCTAGTATTAAAGTATCTTCAATCTCATCAACCTCATATTATGTTTTGCAGGAAACTCATTTGTTGGGAAGTAAGACTTTGGCTATGAAACGCCCCTGGATACACAGAGCCATACATGCGACATTTTCTTCTTATTCTAGGGGAGTGTCAATACTTTTGCATAGGTCATTGCCCTGTGTGGTAGAAGAGATTATTTCTGACCCCGGAGGACGTTACTTAATAATACTGATTGAGATACACTCAAACCATATAGCTTTGGTAAATATGTATATTCCTCCGCCCTTTACAGATAGTGCCCTATATTAAATGTTGGAGAAATTGGCACGTATATCCCATTTGAAGTATTGGTTGCCGGGGAATTTAATAATATATTTGATTATTCCTTAGATCAAATGCACACAGAACCCTTAATTTAGATTTAGTACATTGGGCAGAGGCAGCTGGTCTCACGGAGGTATGGTGGTGGAAGCACCCTGCGGAGAGACGTTACCCATATTTGTCCCCAGTGTCCTCCAGGATCGATATAGCCTTTGTAAACAATGCACTTTTGCCCTCGGTGTCTGATATAATGTACCTATCGAGTTGTGTGTCAGATCATAACCCACTGCAGATTGATCTGCAGTTGGGTTACTGGGAACCTAGAAGGACCTGGCGGTTGTCATAAATGAACCCTCTGTGAAGGAAATTTTACAGCCCCATATGGAGGAATATTGGCAGATTAATGAAGGATCAGTGACAAAACAACTAGAGTGGCATGCCTTTAAAGCTACCACCAGGGGGATGTATCTATCGGCCATTAAAGCCTGTAGGAAAGAATGTAATAATACGGAGGAAAATCTTCAAGCTAGAGAGCGAGAGTGTGCACAGGAATATGCAGATTCTTTGTCTGCAGAGATGCTGGGTCGGTTGCAGATTGCCAGGAGGAACGTCTGTCTCCACTTTCAGGGGATGGCATCTGGCGATCTGAAAAGGGAAGCTGAGCTTATATTTCAGGAAGGGGACAAAAATGGTAAGTTGCTGTCCCTGTTGGTGGCAACGGAGAATGAGAAATCAGTAGTCCCATGTATACTGTCCTCTTAGGGTATATTACTAAAAGATAGGGTAGATATATTGCAAGCATTTGTATCCTTTTATAAGAAGTTATACGCACCAATAGAGTCCTATGATGGAGAGGAATTGGGGGCTACTCTGGTGGCTCTCCATTTACCTACTCTATCAGAAGAGACCAGAGTCTGGTTAGATGCCCCATTTAAGGAGGAGGAGGTAGCCGCTGCTGTTGGGTCATTCACTAAAGGTAAGGCTCCTGGTCCAGATGGAATCCCGATAGAGTGCTACCAGCACTATTCAGGTGTTTTGGTACCCAGACTTCTACAGATATATGTGCATTGTTTTCAGACAGGATATTTACCACTGTCTTTTTCTGAGGCGCATATAGTGCTAATGCCCAAGCCAGACAAGGATTCATTACAATGCTCATCTTATAGACTTATATCACTATACAGATTTTAAAATGTTAACTAAAATTATGGCCACCAGGCTGAAGGGAGTTTTACAGCAAATTATATCTCCTGATCAAATGCGTTTTATGCCTAAGAAGGCCACCGATATATATTTCCGAAGGGTATTCACCCACACCCAGTTAGGCCCAGAGAGTTCTAGTGGAGGGATTTTGGTTTTCCTAGATTTGGAGAAGGCCTTTGACTCCATTGACTGGAAATATATGAGTACGGTTTTGGAATTTTTTGGTTTTGGTCCATTTTTTAGGAAATGGATTGATATTCTGTATCAATCCCCGACTGTTGCCATTAAAATAAATGGTATGATATCTGAGATTTTCCCGATAGGCAGGGGCACTCGGCAGGGATGCCCAATGTCACCTGGTCTTTTTACCATTTTGATTGAACCGCTGGCTGCGGCTTTAAGGGCCTCAGATAAGGTAAAGGGGATAACGGTGGGTAGTTTGACTGAATATATTGCACTCTATGCTGATGACATGTTTTGTTTCTGCGTAATTCAGATGCTTCCTTGTCTTTGGCACTAGAGATTTTTAATAAGTTTGCCAAGTTTTCAGGCTTAAAAGTGAACTGGGGTAAATCTCAAATCCTTACACTTAAAACGCCTTTCCCCAGTTGTAGGGTTCCAGCTAGTTGTCCTATGCAACAGGTGGACAAGATTAAATATCTTGGCGTATACATATCTAATAATGTGTCCGATTTTATATCACTTAATGTCACCCCTTTGCTGTCAAAGCTTAAAGTGAGGCTGCATGCATGGCAAAATCTACCGTTGTCTCTTATTGGAAGGGTGAATTTGGTGAAGATGAAATTTCTCCCATTGTTTTTGTATATATTTTGGAATGCACCAGTGTGGATACCTAGGTATATATTTAAAAAAATAGACCAGATGGTTGTGACCTTTCTGTGGCAGGGGCGCCATGCGAGGATTAAGCTTAGGGTACTGCAATTGTCATGGAAACAGGGGGGGCTCACTGTCCCTGACTTTTTTCGGTATTTTTTAGCGGGTCCATTGGTCTTTGCCCACAGGTGGATTAACCCTGGAAACGGTCGTCCTGGGCTCATATGAGGCACTGGCACATTTAATAATGCGTGGTAATAGGGCTCCATATATCCAAACAGTTTCCATGAATGCTGTGGGAAGAGCCTGGATGTGAATAAATAAGGCAAATGGTGGTGTTGCACTGTCCCCACATACACCATTATGGAGGAATCCTAATTTGATTCATTTCTTGGATTAGCCGGATCCAAGTTTATGGCATTAAGACATTGAATGATATAGTGGAAAATGGTAAACTTTTAATGTTCGATGGGTTGAAATTGAAGTTTCAACTGCCAAACAGTCACTTGTTTCGATATTTGCAACTCAAACATGTGTATAATGCCCATGTTGGTAATAGTTCTCTTATGCTGCAGATGAGCAATATGGAAGCACGTTTAAGGAATTGTTCATGGAGGTAGATCAGCTTCTTCTTCGTTGTAGAATGGCATGGGTGGCAGTTTTTCCACAGCTGGATGGGATTGACTGGGACGATATCTGGGATATCAATTTTTCTATGCTGGTGTCGGCAAAGGACCATCTCATACAATTTACATTTTTATATCTTACCCCGACCAAGCTGGCTAGGCTGTTTCCAACCCAGTCGTCTTGCTGCTGGAGGTGCACTACACCCAATGCCAATTTTCTACATATCTTTTGGAAGTGTGTAACTGCTCAAAATCTTTGGGGGGGGGGGGGGGTTATCGAATGTATTGAGGAGGTCATAACTGTTACAATACAACCAATGGTGTCTTTTGGGTTTGGTAGATTTGTTAGCTCTGAAGAGTGTGACACAAACTCTATTAACAATCTTGTTTTTCTGTGTTATGAAGTTAATCATGCTTTCATGGAAAAAAACATCCCTCCATCAGTGGCGCAATGGAAAGTTTTAGTGAACAGGGCCCTGCCTCTTTACAAAGTAACATATATAAGGAGGGGAAGACCTAATAAATTTGATAAAGTATGGGGTTGCTGGGTGAATAGTGTGTGTACGGTGTCCGAATAAATAAATGATTGTAAATACACGACTGTGTTCTGAAATATATAGATGTATGGGTATTGTTGGGGAAGGAGGAGCAAGTGCATGTATCTAGAAAATTAAGTATTTGGTAGAGCTATTGACCCCCCTACCCCTTGTTTTTTTTTTTTTTTTTGTTATTGTATTGAGAATGCCCCTTTAGAGTTGAGAGAAGGAGTTAACTGTTGGAAGAATGGATGTTTGTATCAATATGGTGTTATGTTGTGTGTGCTCTTGTATTTTTTTTGTCATGTAAATGAAAACTGAAAAATACAATTTATAAAAAAAAAGCTTAACTGAAAAAGCTGAAGTTAGAGGCTGATTGGTTTCTATCCAGAGCTGCACCAGATTTTGCACTCTCCAGTTTCAGTAAATTAACCCAGATGTGTCCAAATATACTTAGCACGTATGCTCATCACATTTAAGACAGACCTCTGAACTCTCATCAATGGATTAGCAGGCTGTCTCTTTTTAGACTACAGTTTTTCCTGAACTTCTCTCTGTGAAGCCCTGCCACATTTCCGCATATTATTTCTCTGCCCTCCTTAATGCTGGCCATTAATCACATGAAATTTATCAAGTACGAACACACAATTTACAATCTGACTATACAATTTTGTCAAGCTCTACAAACAACATTACACTGTGTGCAGAATTATTAGGCAAATGAGTATTTTGACCACATCATCCTCTTTATGCATGTTGTCTTACTCCAAGCTGTATAGGCTCGAAAGCCTACTACCAATTAAGCATATTAGGTGATGTGCATCTCAGTAATGAGAAGGGGTGTGGTTTAATGACATCAACACCCTATATCAGGTGTGCATAATTATTAGGCAACTTCCTTTCCTTTGGCAAAATGGGTCAAAAGAAGGACTTGACAGGCTCCGAAAAGTCAAAAATAATGAGATATCTTGCAGAGGGATGCAGCACTCTTAAAATTGCCAAGCTTCTGAAGCGTGATCATCGAACAATCAAGCGTTTCATTCAAAATAGCCAACAGGGTCGCAAGAAGCGTGTGGAAAAACCAAGGCGCAAAATAACTGCCCGTGAACTGAGAAAAGTCAAGCGTACAGCTGCCAAGATG
>BLSH010254914.1:2055541-2086090 GCA_018402905.1 Glandirana rugosa
GGGAGGCTCGGAAGAATACTAACTGAGCGGGGGAACACGACCCAACGGGCCAATCCTACATATACAATACAGGATACCTACACGGCACGATTATGTTAGGAGTGTGAACATGAGAAGTAACTAAAAAGACTTATGAGACACGAGACAGAAAACTATAGGACAAACAATAACGATATTACATGACATTATAAAGAACTTATTTAAAGTTAATATATTTTTTTTTTCCATAAGGAAGTGGGATTCGGACTAAATTTCGAATTCAGGTTCATGTATCGACTTGTGTATTGACTTTCTTGGCTTCTACATATTCGTAATACACAGTCGTTTCGGGGGGGGGTTTTTTTTTTTATTTTTTGGGGGGGGGCTTTGCTGACACATAATGCTTATACATCTTCGGTTCTTTCAGTTATGTGTTCAGCTATGTACTTGGACTTAAGCTTTAAATCAGGCTTAGGGTGAAGGAATACCTTTTTTTTTTATATAATTGAAATTTATTCAAGAAATATTACAGTACATTATAGCAATAACAAACAGGATATCAAAAGACAGAGCACAGAGTATTCAGAAAAATCAATGAAGAGTACAAGTGTGAGGATTGTATTAGCACGGCACATCCATAGGACATAACATATACATCCTAACCGGGCAACCCAGCACAAGGGGGCGAGTCAATCATAAGAAGGCTCGGAGGGCATCAACCCCACCCTATGGGAGGCCCACCCGCGCCCACCCCCCACCCCCGCGCCATCAGCAATTTGGACGCTACAGAGTGGAGGGACTGGGCACAGGCGCACTACCCCCCCAAACGGGGAGGTCCCAACCAACTGTCGCTAGCAGACAGAAGACCCGGACCCCCGTACCTAAACGGAATTAAAGGAGGTAAAAGGAGGCCGGGACAGTAGTCTACCATCCCGACTGCACCAATTAATTCTGTGATCTGCAGACACTAGTATCTGAGAGAGAAAAAAAAAATAATAATAGGGATAAGAAAGAGATAGAAAGGAAAATAAGGAGTAACAAGAGGAAAACTAAGTAACATCACCAGGAGAATGCATTAGAGGCGTGGTGAGGCTGTGTGGGGGGGGTTTAGGACCAGGAGAGTCTAGAAGGGGCCCGGTCAGGACGTGAGACCGGAGAAGGTGAGCTAGGCTCTAGTCATTTGTGGGGATCTCCTGTGAATAGTATTGCCAGCCTGCCCATATATCTTTAAATTTGTCATATTGATCTTTGGCCTGATGTATCAATCGTTCTGCCTCTATTATAGTATCTACCTCCCTTTTCCACTCCTGGAGGGTCGGGCATCTGGACTGTTTCCAGTATCTAGGTATCAGAGCAAATGAGGTATTACGCTGCGCTTGTAAAGTTTAGCGGAGGACGGCATACCATGCAGCAGGAAATGTAGCGGGGTGCATTCAATATTCCGAAGGGTCAGTTTCCTGATCCATGGAGCAATATCCTCCCAGAATCCCCTAATCTTTGGGCAGGACCACCAGATGTGGAGGAACGAACCCTGTTGGGAACACCCTCTCCAGCAACTCCCGTCAGTATTCGGTAACATTTGGGCCAACTTAACAGGGGTCCTATACCACCTGGATAGGAATTTGTAAGAGGATTCCTGGATACGCGAGGAGATGGAAGATGAGTGGGTGAATGTAATCATGCGCTGTATCTGGGGTAGTGTAAACTCTATCCCCAATTCCCTCTCCCATTCCCCAATGTAATATGGGGTCCCCATAACCTGGGAGCCTAGCACTAATATGTACATTTGGGATAACAGGTGTTTAGGTTCAGGAAGACTCTCACAGAGGAATTCAAAATCTGTAAGTGAGCTGTAGGGCCTTAGGGCTGGATCTAACGTTCTCACAAAGCTGTCCAACTGTCTGTGTCTCCAGGCAGCTAAGGGAATGTTCCCCAGCCGAGACCGTAAGGAGGCCAGGGAGGGAAACCTTCCCTCTGGAGCTAGCCAGGCGCAAGGAGTTCCTCCCCCCCCGAGTTCCAAGTACCAAAGATACCTCTCTCCTCGCCGGGCGGAAACCAGGGAAATCCCACCAGCAGTGCAAGAGGGGAGGTCGGGGGCGCATACAGGCCATCCCCATTCAGCCTATCCCAGGTTGCTAAGGTGGCCAAGGTTAGGGGGGAGGACCAGTCCGACAGTCTCCTAGAAAGTCGAGGAATCCAGGGGGCCCCTGCCAAGTTTCTTCCAGCCATGGATTTCTCCAGATTAACCCAGAGTTTAGTCTTCCCGTCGTGGTGCCAATTAAATATCCGAACTAAGGTCATAGCCTTGTAGTACAAGGCCACTTCCGGCAGACCAATTCCACCACCCAGCTTCGGCCTCCTCAGGAGGTCATAAGCCAAACGGGGGTGTTTATCTTGCCATACGAATTTCAGGAAGCTTCTGCGTATTCTCTGGAAAAAAACCTGTGGAAGGGAGATAGGTACTGTGTATAAGAGGTAGATAATGCGTGGCAGAATAGTCATTTTAAGGGAGCTAATCCTCCCACACCATGTCAGGGGTAGGTCCCTCCATGCCCAGAGGTCCTTTTCAATCACGGTCAGTAGTTTGCCGTAGTTAAGATCGTAAACCACGGCCTGATCAGAGGCAATGTGTGTTCCCAAGTAGGGGAGGGAGTCCCGACACCACCTAAACAGGAAGGCCTGTTGTAGGGAGCTAGCCATGGATGAGGGGACATTGATCGGCAGTAGCTCGGACTTGTCAAAATTAATTTTGAAGTTGGACAGAAGTCCGAAGTCTTGAACCTCTGACATCAAGACGGGAAGAGTGGTTTGGGGGCTAGATAAAAAAAATAGCAGATCGTCCGCATAAGCGGACACCTTGTGCTCTGATGACCCAATGCTAATCCCCTTAAGGTTCACCGGGTGATGTATATTGGTGTCCATGATACCTCATGATGTCCTGTTGGTGCCAAAATATGTTTAACATGCTTAATATGTACAAATGGCAAGAGGTGTCCATTATCACATCCTTTCCATATACCCTCCCCCAATTCCCTTGCCCCTCACCCCCCCTTCCCCCTTCCCACTCCTTGGAGTCCTTCTCCATCCCGCCCCTTCCCCCCCCCCACCTGGTTCCCCCCCCCCCTGTATTGGCACCAATCTAGTATTGCTGTTTTCAATTATTTTTACTGTTTTCAACTATTGCTGTTGTCAACTATAGTTTACAACTATTATCTTACACCCACCCATTCCATGTATAAGCATCTGTTCATGTAAAAAGTATTTGGTTAACCATTTGTATTCAGTGCTAGCCAGCGGCCCATCCGCTCTATTCGGGACTTTGCTATATCCATTACCAGCCTAACTCATGCCTGCATAGGGTTAAATCACTCATGAGTAGGCGTGGCTCCAGACTACACTCCCCCCATTTCTTGCCCATAAATTCTCCCAGTTCAATCATGGCAATCACACGGCCTGAAGAAGGGGCGGTGCCCCGCAACGCGTCGCCGGATCACAATCACTCCTGCTGTGCACTGGATGAGAGACCAACAGACTGCTGGAACGATCGGATCAGAACGTGAAGGAGGAGACGCCGGGAGCCACCGACGCTTCCTTCCCACAACACCACCACCAGGCAGCCCCATCCCAGGAGTTCATCCCTCAGGACTTCCACATAGCCAGCAGCGGCTCACTACTGCAACGCTTCCCTGAACACTACCATTGTGAGTAGTTTTTATTTGTTTTAATAAACGCTGTTTTTGCTAAACTATTGCACTTAGAAGCGCACTTTTTCTTCTCTTCCTGTTTACCATAGAAGCTCGGTTACTTCTCAAAGGTGCAGCCAAAACAGTGCCACAGAGACTGTGTTACAAGCAACGGTTCTTATTGCTACCAATGACTTCTATCACCCTCTGGGTGGACACTGCACTCTCCGGTCTCAGTCACTCAGGCTGAGCCCACCCACGACCTCAGGATTGCGCTGCAAATACATTGTTTTATGCTTATCCCCTGATGTCTGGGTTGCTCCTAATCCTGCATAAAAAGGGCTCCAGCACCAAGGCAGACAGAAGCGGAGATAACGGACACCCCTGCCTCGTTCCATTACGAATAGGCAGAGGGTCCGACAGGACCCCGTTCACCTTGACCCTCGCAGAGTTACTAGCATACAAGGACCCCACCCAACCCTGCATGCGTTCCCTCAACCCCATCTCGCGCAGGAGATCCAACAGATAGGGACAATGAACCCTATCAAAGGCCTTCTCGGCGTCCATCGATACAGCCAGGAACGGATGCCGAGAAGGACCGTGCTTCGCCCAGTGTAGAATGTGGAGTGCTCTGAAGGTGTTGTCCCGGGCCTCTCGACCTACCATGAAGCCGGCCTGGTCCGGGTGGACCAAAGCCATCACATGGTCCTGCAGGCGGAGGGCCAGGAGCTTGGCCAATAGTTTAATATCAGAGTTCAGCAGGGAGATGGGCCGATAACTAGGACAAAGATGGGGGTCCTTCCCTGGCTTGGGAATCATGGTTACATGGACCATTAAGGCCTCAGGGGGCAGGGGACTCGAGGCGCTGAGGGAGTTGAAGTAACTACACATGGGGGTCTCTAGCAGTGAAAGGAAACTTTTGTAGTATGCATTGGTAAAGCCATCCGGCCCGGGGCTCTTTCCCTGCGGAAGGGTGGCAACAGCCGCACCAAGTTCTTCCACAGAGAAAGGTCGTTCCAGGTCCTCCAGCACCTGGGAGGGCAGAGGAGGAAGCCCAGAGTCCTTCAGGTAGTTCCGTATAGCTTGGTCAATCGGTAAATGTCCGGCTGCAGTCTGGGGGGGAGATTATACAACGTCTCGTAGTAACGGCGAAATTCGGCCGCAATGTCATGGGAGTCTACCAGACGTTTACCTTGGGTCGTTAAATTGTGGACATGTCGCAGTGCCTGTTATTTCTCGCCAGCAGCCGCCCGCATTTATTCCCATGTTCAAAGAAGCGATGCGCATAAAAATGCATTTTATCTCTGGCCTTGCGATCCAAGCAATGTGAGAGCTCGGTATGCAGGTCAGCAAGACGGTTGGCGTCCTCTGGGGAGAAGGAGGCTTTGTGCCTCACCTCCAGGTCGCGGATACGGTCTAACAGTTCTATTAGTTCCCTCTGTTTGTCTCTCTTAATGCGAGCTCCCTGGGAGATCAGTTCTTCCCTAATTACTGCTTTATGGCCCTCCCATACCGCCTGCAGAGAAACTTCCCCTCGTTGGTTATATTCAAACTAAGAGGTCAGGGCACGCTTCACCGCCTCCTGCGCAGTAGGGTCATCAAGGAGGGCCTCGTTCAGACGCCATGTCCTACTTCCACGGTGAGCATCCACCCGGCGCAAATGTAGGACAATTGGCACATGGTCCGAAATAGTTATACTCCCTATCGACGCGTCCGTGACTGAACTGAGATAAAATTGATCAACGAAAAACATGTTCAGTCTTGAGTACATGTCATGAGTAATAACTGTAGTCTCTGTCTGCTGGACGTCTCGCACGCCAGGCGTCCACTAAGTGCAGAGACCGCAGTGTCCGCCAAATATGTCGAAGGGCTCTAAATGAGAACACCGACCTCCCCGTCGAGGTGTCTAGTTCAGTATTCATGGGAAAGTTGAAATCTCCACCTAACACCAAAACCCCCTCCACAAACTCCCCAAGTTTTCTGAGGAAGGAGGAGACAAAGTGCAAAGTAGGTCGTGCGAGAATTAGATGCGTACACGTTAGCAAACGTGTAAACCCAACCCTCAATGTTCCCCTTGATTATCAGGAAACGGCCCTCTGGGTCAATCAGGCTAGAAGTTAAAGAGAAGGGGCAGGATTTCTTGATGGCAATAGAGACACCCCTGGCCTTAGGGACCGGGGATGGACTATGAAACCATTGGCTGAAGGCAGTCAGCGGAAGGCGGGGAGTTGACCCAGCAGTGAAGTGCGTCTCCTGCAAGTAAAGAATCTCAGGGGACCAGTGACGCAATTCCTGCCAAAGTCTCCCCCTCTTAACCGGACTGCTCAGTCCCCTGACATTGTAGGATAAAAACTTCAAGGTATTAGCCATTTAAGCAAAGGAAATTCACACTCAACACCAATAAGCAAGATACATACCCCACTTTGCAGGCCCTCCCAAACCAATGAGTTAGGCTCGGTATGTCCATCCGGGTACCCATCCCCCTCCCAACTATCAGGGGCGGGGAGTGAACACCACACAGATGTATGCGCACCCTCCTGGTGTGAAAACAAATAGATAACAAAATAGAAAACACAAAATATAAAACAGGAGCTAACATAAGTGTCCAGTAGCATCTCTAGAAGTAATGCCAACCTAACGGAGGGGTGAATGCCCGTGGGGGGAGCAAGTCCCCATAGGGGCAGGCTCCAGCCGAACTGCAAATCCGCAGTTTACTACACCCCATGACAGGGGGTTCACCTACTTGGGGGTGAGTGACTGTCCACATGGGGAGCTCCGTCAGTACCGTCCAGGCAAGACAGTAAAATATAAAACAATAAACTTGCAACAGTGGGGCCATAACGAATTCAAGTGAGAGGCTTCCAGTTCAGCACCTTCATGGTTCCAGGACCAGGGGGTCAGAGAAAGAGGCAAAGCCCCCCCGGTTGGGCCGCAGCAAAAGTCACGGGAACAAAAGACAAGAAAGCAGGCCTACCGTCCAATCTGCGGCAATCCCACGGGGGGCATTAAGTTTCGCTTGCTAAGGAACCGGCACATCCAGGCGCAGACGCAGAGCAGCATCAGGTAGAGGAAGCCAGGACTAACTTGAAAGTCAGGGGACAGACCCAATTCTAACATGAAAGCTAGGAGGCTTCTCCACTGCGGCTGCGCCTACGACGCCGGTTCCTCCGTGGGGGAGGAAGCCACAGCCGGGTGCCAGCTGTCTGGGCGCTGTGGAAGGGGGATAGGGGGGAGCAGCCTCCAGTCTGTGAAGTCCGTAGCTGGAAGATCCAAGGTGTCCAGGAAGGCCGGGAGGTCATCCCTGGTGCAAAGAGCTGCTGTCTTCCCGTTCCGTGTCGCCGTTAGGCGAAACGGGAACCCCCACCGATAGGTTACTCCAGCCGAGGTCTCACCGCCCTGCGTTGCATCAAGTTACGCCTGGATAAGTCCGGATACAATGCAATGGAGGCGCCATCGAAGTCGATCGTTGGAGTACTCCGCGCAGCCCTCATTATGGCTTCTTTCATGGGGTATCTAAGGAGCTTACATATGACGTCCCTCGGTTTGTCGGTGTCCTGAGGAGCAGGCAGGAGGGCACGGTGGACTCTCTCGATCTCAATGTCAGCCGGGGCGTTAGTTCCCAAGATTTGGCGGAAGAAACCGACCACAGAGGGGAGCAGATCGTTTGCACGCGTAGCCTCTGGCAGGCCGCGAATACGAATGTTCTGATGCCTGCTTCGATTCTCTTGGTCGTCCAGCTGATCCAGTAATTGATTGATGGCCTCACTGTGTTGGTGTTAGGTATCCTTAACGGATGAAAGAGAGTGTAAGATTGCATCCTGGCCTGTCTCAAGGGCCTCCACCCTGTGCCCCAGGGCCAGCGTCTCCTCTCTAAGCCCATCCACTGCTTGCTTGCAGGAGAGCTCCACAGCCGCAATAAGCTGCTGGATGTCGGCCTTGGTAGGGAGGGCTTTGATATGAGCCTTAAAGTCCCAGTCCTTGTCCAGCCCCTCTAGCTCCGAAATATGTGAGGCCTGGCCCGTGGAATGTGAGGAAATGGTCGGACTGATGCTTCTCACCTGTGGAGCAGCAGAGAGTCCCGGAGAGTCGCCAGCCAAGGGCCAGGAGGAAGGAGGCGGCCGAGCGGTTGCGGCCCTGTCCGTCGCCATCTTGGTCGCGGCCCTCGTGCTCGGTGTCTGTGGGGTGAGGAAAGAGCGGAGCCCTCCGTCCTCTTTGCGGCTCTCCCTGGGCGGTTGTGATATGGTGCGGCGTCGGGTGGGCATCTGGAGGTGCCGTTACCGGAGCTGTTCAGGGATTCCCACTGTTATCTTAGTCCGGGACGGATGGAGCTCAGAGACTCAGCGTCCGTACTCCATGACGGTCATGCCACGCCCCCCTTATGAATGAATACGTTTTAACATAAAGCTTACAAATATGTATTACCTTTAGGAAAGTTGTGGTTTCACATACTCCATGATATATGTCCTGTAATTATATAGCACTAATATTTTGCACAGTGCATTATATCAAGTAATTCACATTATTCTCAGCTCATGAAAAGCTTATGACTAGAGTTGAGCGAACCCAAACTGTAAAGTTCGGGTTCGTACCGGACTTTAGGGCGTCCGTGTCCCAAACCCGAACAAGGACATTTGAGAAAAAGTCCGGGTTCGGGGTTCGGGTATTTTTTCGTGCCTGTTGAATAGCTGCAGGACAGCCAATCAACAAGTGTTTCACTCATTTGCCCTTAGAAGCCATCACAGAGATGCCTACTAATGGCATGGCTGTGATTGGCCAGTGCATCATGTTACCCAGCCTCTATATAAGCTGGAGTCACATAGTGCTGCATGTCACATCATCTCATACTAGTGTAGGGAGAGGATGCTGCTGCTGCTGTGAGGGACAGATTAGCTTTAGAAAATCATCTCATACTAGTGTAGGAAGAGGATGCTGCTGCTGCTGTGAGGGATAGATTAGCTTTAGAAAATCTGTTAAAAACAGTGATTTATTAGTGGGTGGGTGCTAGAGGAGATTTTTGTTTGCTAGAGTACATTTTGTTTGCTAAGCAAAGTGCCTCATATAAAACCTAAGCAATTTTTCTGTTTGTTAGGTGGGCGTTTGCAGCCATTTTTGCAAGTGCAGTGTACTTGCAACTGCTTGTGTGTCAAGGACACTACTTTAATCGTGTTCTGTTAGTTCAGTTGGCAACATTTTGGCATATTTAACCACTTCAGATCCGCGCTATAGCCAAAGTACGGCTCCAGCGCGGATCTGAAATGCCCGGAGGACGTCCATGGACGTCCTCCACTGCGCATGCTCCCGCGCGCCCCCTGGCGGCAGCGGCGGCGGCACGCTGCGCGAGCGCGCCCGCGGGTCGGGCGGACTCGATGTCCGCCCGGACCCGCCGATCACCTTTAGGAGCCTCAGAACGGGGAACCGCCGTTGTAAACACGGCGGTTCCCCCTTCTGTGACAGGGGACATGCCAGATCTACTGATCCCTGTCACTGGGATCAGTGAGATCTGTCATGTCCCGGCCAGCCCTGCCCCCCCACAGTTAGAACACACCCAGGGAACATTTATTAACCCCTTCACTGCCCCCTGCTGGTTAACCCCTTCACTGCCAATGACATTTATACAGTAATCAGTGGACATTTAAATTTCTGATCGCTGTATAAATGTCATTGGTCCCCAAAATGTGTAAAAAATGTCCGACATTTCCGCCCCGATATCGCAGTACCAATAAAAATCGCAGATCGCCGCCATTACTAGTAAAAAAAAAAAAAATAATAAAAACGCCATAAATCAATTCCCAGTTTGTAGACGCGATAACTTTTGCGCAAACCAATCAATATACGCCGATTGCGATTTTTTTTTTAACCAAAAATATGTAGAAGAATTTATATCGGCCAAAACTGATGAATAATTTTTGTAATGGATTTGTACTTTAGCAAAAAGTAAAAAATATTGTTCTTTTTTGCAAAATTGTCGCTCATTTTTTGTTTATAGCGGCGATCAGAAATGGCGCAGAGGGGATCAAATACCACCAAAAGAAAGCTCTATTTGTGGGAAAAAAAGGACGCAAATTTTATTTGGGTACAACGTCGCACGACCGCGCAATTGTCATTCAAAATGCGACAGTGCTGAAAGCCAAAAATTGGTCTGGGCAGGAGGGGGGTTTAAGTGCCGGGTAAGGAAGGGGTTAAATACTGCTTTTACATTGCAGTTAGACAAATTAAAAAAACATTTTTTTTTGTGCAAAATATTACATTTGCAGCCAGTGGGGCATTTCTTGCACAAAATTAAAAAGTGCGTCTACATTGCTGGTTTAAAAAAATATATATATATTCTAAATACTATATTTGCGGCCAGTGGTGTATTTCTTCCACAAAAATAAAAAGTGCGTCTACATTGCTGGTTTAAAAAAAAAAAAATTCTAAATACTATATATGCGGCCAGCGGTGCATTTCTTGCACAAAAATAAAAAGTGCGTCTACATTGCTGGTTTAAAAAAAAAATATTTCAAATACTACATTTGCGGCCAGCGGTGCATTTCTTGCACAAAAATAAAAAGTGTGTCTACATTGCTGGTTTAAAAAAATATATATATTCTAAATACTACATTTGCTGCCTGCGGTGCATTTCTTGCACAAAAATAAAAAGTGCGTCTACATTGATGGTTTAAAAAAAAAATATATTCTCAATACTACATTTGTGGCCAGCGGTGCATTTCTTGCACAAAAATAAAAAGTGCGTCTACATTGCTGGATTAAAAAAAAAAAAAAAAAAAAATAGTGCTACATAATACATTTGCATCTTGCTGTGCATTTCTTGCACAAAATTAAAAAGTGCGTCCACATTGCTGGTTTAAAATAAATAGTGCTACATAGTACATTTGCACCTTGCTGTACATTTCTTGCACAAAATTGAAAAGTGGGTCGACATTGCTGGTTTAAAAAAAAAAAGAATAATAAATAGTGCTACATAGTACATTTGCACCTTGCTGTGCATTTCTTGCACAAAATTAAAAAGTGCGTCTACATTGCCAGTTTAAAAAATAATATAAATTTGAACTAAATAGTACATTTGCGTCCAGAATGAGGAGAGCGTCAAATAAGGGACGTGGTCGTGGTGCTGCTGGTGCTGCTGGTGTTGGTGAAGCTCCTGTTGCAAGGAGAGGACATGGTCGATCTGTGCCAGCTACACGTACAAGTGAAACACCTTCCTCAGGTGCGAGTAGCCGACAGAACCTTCAACGTTATGTGGTAGGCCCGAATGCCGCTTAACGAATGGTGAGGCCAGAACAAGTACAGGCGATAGTAGATTGTGTGGCTGACAATGCCTCCAGTTCCTTCACATTGTCTCCCACCCGGTCCCTTGCTGAAAGCTCAGAGTTGGCTCCTAAACCCCATGGCAATCTGTCTTTCATCTCAGCCCCTTGTAAATCAGCCAAGCAGTCTGAGACCCAAGTCATGCAGCAGTCTCTTATGCTTTTTGATGACTCTGCTAGTGTGCTTTCCGTGGGCCATCCACATAGCCCTGCCCCAGAAGTGGAAGACATTGAGTGCACTGATGCCCAACCACTTCTGTTTCAGGATGAGGACATGGAAACACCACCGCAACACGTCTCTGATGATGACGAAACACAGGTGCCAACTGCTGCGGCTTTCTACAGTGTGCAGACTGACAAGGAGGGCAGTGGTGAAGGGTAGGTGGAAGATGATGTGGAGGATGATGAGGTCCTAGACCCCACATGGAATGAAGGTCATGCAAGTGACGTGTGCAGTTTGGAGGAAGAGGTGGTGGTCGCACAGAGGCACCAGCACAGCAAAAGAGGAAGCAGGTTGCAAAAGCGGAGCGACCGTCCCCTAGACAGTATGCCTGCTACTACCCACTGCACCCAGGGACCTAGCACACCAAAGGCAACTCAAAAACATTCCCTGGGGTGGCAGTTCTTCAGACAATGTGCTGACGACAAGACACGAGTGGTTTGCACACTGTGCAATCAGAGCCTGAAGCGAGACATAAATGTTCTAAACCTGAGCACAACCTGCATGACCAGGCATCTACATGCAAAGCAGGAGCTGCAGTGGAATGAGCACCTCAAAATCCAAGAAACATCTCAGGCTCCTCCTGCTTCCTCTTCTGCTGCTGCCTCGGCCTCTTCCTCCACCTCTACAGTGCCAGTGTCACCTGCCACCCAGCAAACAGACGATGTGACAGCAACGCCACCATGTCCACCACCGTCCCCAAGCATTTCCACACCATGGTCCCATGGAAGCTTACAGTGCGCAGGAGCTGTGGACGGGCATTGAACAACAGACCAATGAGTGGTTGTTGCCACTGAGCCTCAAGCCCGGCCTGGTGGTGTGCGATAATGGGAGAAATCTTGTAGCAGCTCTGGGCCTAGCCGATTTGACGCACATCCCTTGCCTGGCACATGTGCTTAATTTGGTGGTGCAGAACTTTCTAAAAAAACTACTCGGATATGTCAGAGCTGCTGCAGAAAGTGCGGGCCGTCTGTGGGCGCTTTCGGTGTTCTCACCCTGCTGCTGCTCGCCTGTCTGCGCTGCAGCGGGACTTCGGCCTTCCCGCTCGCCACCTCCTATGCGACATGCCCACAATGTGGAACTCCACCTTGCACATGCTGGAGAGACTGTGCGAGCAGCAGCAAGAAATAGTGAAGTTTCAGCTGCAGCATGCATGGGTCAGTCGCTCTGCGGAACAGCACCACTTCTCCACCAACGAGTGGGCCTCCAAGTGAGACCTGTGTACCATATTGCAGTGTTTCGAGTACTCCACCAACATGGCCAGTGTCGATGACCCTGTTCTCAGCGTTACTATCCCACCTCTATGTCTCCTTGAAAAAACACTTCGGGAAATGATGGAAGAGGATGTGGCACAGGAGGAAGAGGAGGAGGAAGTGGGGTCATTTCCACGGTTATCAGGCCAGTCATTCACAAGTGGCTTGGAGGGTGGGTTCCTGCACCAGCATAGGCCAGGTAAAAATGTTCAAGCCAGGGCACAGTTCTGGAGGATGAGGAGGACAAGGATGATGATGAGGAGGAGGAGGAGGAGGAAGAACCGTGCTCACAGCATGGTGGCACCCAATGCAGCTCATGGGCATCACTAGAGCGTGGCTGGGGCGATATGGAGGACACAGATGATACACCTCCCACAGAGGACAGCTTGTCTTTGCCTCTGGGCAGCCTGGCACACATGAGCCACTACACGCTGCAGTGCCTGCGCAATGACAGCCAAGTTGCCCACATTGTAACTTGTGCTGATTACTGGGTGGCCACCCTGCTGGATCCCCATTACAAGGACAACGTTGCATCCTTAATTCCCTCACTGGAGCATGATCGGAAGATGCGCGACTAGAAGCCGTGCTTCTGAGGGCATTCCCAAATGACACTGGGGGCTCAGTGGAAGCACAACGCGAAGGCAGAGGAGGAGGAAGAGGTTGCCAGCGTAGCTGTGGCACTGTCAGCCCCCCAGAAGGCATGGCCGAAATGTGGTAAAACTTTGTCAGCAGCACCCAACAACAAACAGCACCACCAGCTGATAGGCAACGTCTAAGCAGGAGGCAGCATTTCAGCAACATGGTGGAACAGTATGTGTGCACACGCCTACACGTACTGATTGATGGGTCTGCCCCATTCAACTTCTGGGTCTCCAAATTGGGCACATGGCCTGAGCTTGCCCTTTATGCCTTGGAGGTGCTGGCCTGCCCTGCAGCCAGTGTATTGTCTGAATGTGTGTTTAGCACGGCAGGGGGTGTTATCACAGACAAGTGCAGCCGCCTGTCCACAGCCAACATGGACAAGCTAACGTTTACTAAAATGAACCAGGCATGGATCCCACAAGACTTGTCTGTACCTTGTGCAGAATAGACATTTATACCGGCCTCACACAGCCATTGGTATACTTAACCACTTCAGCCCGGAAGAATTTCCCACTTTAGGACCAGAGCACTTTTTGCGATTCGGCGCTGCGTCGCTTTAACTGACAATTGCGCGGTCGTGCGACGTTGTACCCAAACAAAATTTGCGTCCTTTTTTTCCCACAAACAGAGCTTTCTTTTGGTGGTATTTGATCGCCTCTGCGTCATTTCTTATCGCCGCTATAAACAAAAGAAGAGCGACCATTTTGCAAAAAAAACCCAAATTTCTTACTTTTTGCTTCAAATCCAAAAAAAAATATAAAAAAACATTTTTTTCACCGTTTTTGGCCGATTTAT
Organism: Glandirana rugosa; assembly: GCA_018402905.1. Lineage (NCBI taxonomy): Eukaryota > Metazoa > Chordata > Amphibia > Anura > Ranidae > Glandirana > Glandirana rugosa. The sequence goes on from BLSH010254914.1 coordinate 2,069,421, forward strand.
ATAATTCCTCATATTTGCGATAAAAAAAATTGCAATCGGCGTTTATTGATTGGTCTGCGCAAAAGTGGCTGCGTTTACGGATGGTGAGAATTAATTTCTGGGGTTTTTATATTTTTTATTTTTTACTAGTAATGGCGGCGATCTGCGATTTTTAGCGGTACTGCGAAATTGGGGGGGACATGTCGGAACATTTTGACACTTTTTTGGGACCAATGACATTTATTCAGCGATCAGAAATTTAAATGTCCACTGATTACTGTATAAATGTCATTGGCAGTGAAGGGGTTAACCTGCAGGGGGAGATCTAGGGGTTAATAAATGTTCCCTGGGTGTGTTCTTACTGTGGGGGGGTTGGGCTAACATGGGCATGAGAGATCTAACTGATCCCAGTGACAGGGATCAGTAGATCTCTCATGCCCCACTGACAGGGCGGGGAACCGCCGTGTTTACATCGGCGGTTCCCCGTTCTTTCTCTGTAGCCGCTCATCGCGGCTCGCCGGCGGACATCGGGTCCGCCCGAGCCGCGGGCACACTCCCCAGGAGTGCGGCGGGTGCGCGCGCGCGCCCCCTGGTGGCCAAATGCGATTCGCCGCTTATTTACAGCGATTCGCGCAGGGCTCCCCCACTGCCGCCGTGAAAAGACGGCGCGCGGTGGGGAACCGGTTAAGTGAACTTATTCTTTTTTTTTTATAGAACATAAGTCTTTATTGGAATTTGTAACAGGAGAAACCTGAAAAATAAACCATGGTACATTTTATATGAAAAAAGTGAACCCGTGCTAGAACATTTCTGGGTTTGTCTGCAGATAGTGATCTTTTTTTTTTTTTTTTAATGTGTCTTAATATTTTGGGGGCTACCCCAATTAGAAAAAAAAAACAAACAAACAAAAAGCAGTGTTGGCTAGCTCCCCCTCCTCCACCGCCACTTCCACCGCCACGGTCACCGCCTCCTCAACCACCTACTCCACATCCACCTCCTGCTCCATTTTTATTTTTTTTTTATGTGATTTTAAGTTATTTCCCTATCCACATTTGTTTGCAGGACACTTGTCCTACTCTTTGCAGCCCTCTAGCCCTTTCCAGGACTTTTTTAGAGCCATTTTGGTGCCCAAAAGTTCGGGTCACCATTGACTTCAATGGGGTTCAGGGTTCGGGGCTCGGGGAGCTCGTGAGGATCACTCTTCAGAAGATCAGAAGAAAAGATTCAGCATGGAGTTCAGTTTCTTTAAAATCTGGCGGCTTGCAAGGTTTTATTATTACAGGTTTACAAGCTCAAAACACATAACAGAACAGAAAAAAAACCCCCCCGCGCTAAACTAAACACTCAGGTTCCTCTCTATACAGCGTGGGGCTGTCCCCGACACCCACAAAACACAAGCACAGTACAAACCTTGTTCTTTGAGTCCAAATTAGCACACAGAGCTCACTCAGCATTCAAGATAGAGCTCTCCTCTGCTCTCTTCTTGCTCATTAAATGCAGGTGGAGAGGGATTTGAGTGGACCAGAAAGACCGGGCGAAACCAGCTCCGCCATGGTGGCTGGCAAAACCCAGGTTGGAGAAAGAAACCAATTGAAACCAATGACCCGTAGTAAAGTTATTGTCCTAATCGCCACCCTACTCAGGACTAAGTGGGCCTGGGGCCAGTGGTAAAGGGAGAACTGCAAACAATTAAATGCATGGCACATAAGGCAATACAAAAAAGTACCACTTATGGCCACTGGGGTGAATTGTAAAGGACAAAATGACTGAAAATGTCTATTGAAAAAATAATTTTATTATAAAAATTAAGCAAATTGCGATATACAAAAAACAGGACACCAGAATTTGAGAAATTCATAACTGTGCGACCTCCTTCACCACAAAAACGCCGAATGGCGTATAGGAACCCATTATTAATAAAAATAGATTATCATTGCAGTGTACACTACATAAAATACAAAACCCAAAAGGAAAAGAAAAAAAAATCCGGACGTCATCCCCGCTATCATTCAAACCATCCATACCACATAATACCATGCATAGGGAGTCTCCTATGACAGGAATAAAAAACCCAGGTTGAACTCTCGCTAGTTGCCTCAAAACGATCAAATGCAAATCGACAATTATTGCAGGTCCATTGTGGCGCCTCGCATAACGTCACATATCCCCCCTCTGCTCAAGCCCCTCAGGCAGAGCAACTGTCTGACCATGCAGTGGGCCTGGGAAAGACCATTGACGTTATTTTGGAGCTTTCCAGCCCAGAGTTCCACTGAGCTGTAGGGGGCCAGGAACCACCTAGTCATCCGGCTATTTTTCTCCCAGTTGTTACACATCCACTTAAGGGGGGCATGGTCAGTGACTAACCCGAATGACCTTTCCAACAGGTAGTATTTTAGGGCCTCTAAGGGCCACTTGATAGCCAGGTACTCCTTCTCCACAATGGCATAATTCCTTTCATTTCTATTAAGCTTCCTGCTTAAGTAGGCGACAGGGTGCTCCTCACCATCCCTGATCTGGGACAGAACAGCACCTAGTCCCACCTCAGAGGTGTCAGTTTGAACCACAAACTCCTTTGTGAAGTCTAGGGTCACGAGCACTGGCTGTACACAGAGGGCTTGCTTCAACTTCTGGAACCCCTTCTCGGCTTCGGGATTCCACTTAACCATTCCTGACCCTCTACCCTTCGTCAGATCGGTCAGAGGGATGGCAATGATGGCAAAGTCAGGGATGAAGCATCCGTAATAACCGCTAATCCCCAGGAAGGCACAAACCTGTTTCTTGTTCACTGGTTGGGGCCCCTTTTGAATAGCCTTGATCTAATTGGTCTGGGGCTTAATCAGACCCAGACCAATAACATACCCAAGGTATTTGGTCTCCTCTAGACCTATGGCACACTTTTTCGGGTTGGCTGTTAAACCTGCTACCCTCATCAAATCTACCACTGCCTGCACCTGGGGAAGATGTGATTCCCAATCTGGGCTGTGGATGATCACATCATCCAGATAGGCTGCTGCATAGGGCCGATGAGGCCTCAAAGTTTTGTTCATCTTCCTCTGAAAGGATTCAGGGGCCCCATGCAAACCAAACGGCATTCGCTTGTATTGGTAGGATCCATCGGGATTGAGAAGGCCATTTTTTCTTTGCTGACTCCGTTAGGGGGATCTGCCAGTTTCCCTTAATTAGGTCTAGGGTTGTTATGTAATGGGCACCTCCCAACCTATTCACAAGTTCGTCAACCAGCAGCATTGGGTATGCATCAAACTTAGATACTTTATTCAGCTTCCTCAAATCGTTACAGAACTGGAAAGTGCCATTGGGCTTTGGGACCAGTACTATAGGGCTCGGCCAGGCGCTGTGGGACTCCTCTATAACTTCTAACTCCAACATGGTTTTTAATTTCTCTTGCCACCGCCTCTCGTCTAGCCTCAGGTATGCAGTAGGGTTTTACATTTACACGGACCCCTGGTTCCGTGATTATGTCATGTTGTAGTACAGTGGTCAGTTCGGGTAGGGAAGAGAAAAAGTCTCTATTTTTACTGACAAATTCCTGAACGTAATTTTTTTGCGTCAGTGACAAAGACTCGGTTATGGGGACATCCGGGGTCAGGGGTAACCTGTCCTTTTGGGGAGTGGGCACCGCCAATAAACTCTCTCTGTCCTTCCGTGGTTTTAGGAGATTAACATGGTAAATCTGCTCCAGTTTCCTTTTCCCAGGCTGGTAATTTATTTCCCCTACTCTTTCCCTAACCTCAAAGGGACCCTGCCACTTTGCCAGGAATTTACTTTAAACCGTAGGGACTAGCACCAGCACTCTGTATCAGAGGTTGAAAGTTCGGGTTTTGTTACCCCAAATGTAAACCTTTCTCTGGGTTACTGGGCTTGCTCCATATGCACCCGTAAAAGGGCAGGACAGCTGCGTTTCGATCCTGCATCAAGGAGACATGCTTTATGACGCTTCTATATGGGATGGCCTCTCCTTCCCATGTCTCTTTTGCCACATCTAGCGGTCCCCTGTGATGTCTACCATACAAGAGTTCAAAGGGGGAATAACCGTAGATACCTGCAGAACCTCTCGTATGGCAAACATGAGGTACGGAAGCAAAAAGACCCAGTTTCGCCCATCTTTATCCACCACCCTTTTTAGCATACTCTTGAGGGTCTTCCCAGCAGACCGTCAGTTTGGGGGTGGTAAACAGAGGTACAGAGATGGGAGATTTTGAAGAATAGATTGAGCATGGAGTTCAGTTTCTTTAAAATCTGGCAGCTTGCCAGGTTTTATTATTACAGGTTTGCAAGCTCAAAACACAGAACAGGAAACAAAACCTCGCCGTCCGGCGCTAAACTCCACTCTATACAGTGTGGGCCTGTCCCCGACACCCACAAAAAACAAGCACAGTGAAAACCTTGTTCTTTGAGTCCAAATTAGCACACACAGCTCACTCTGAGATTCAAGATAGAGCTCTCCTCTGCTCTCTTCCTGGTCATTAAATGCAGGTAGAGAGGGATTTGAGTGGACCAGAAAAACCGGCTCTGCCACGATGGCTGGCAAAACCCAGGTTGGACTCTCGCTAGTCGCCTCAAAACGATTGCATGCAAAGCGACAAGTATCGCCCATCCATTGTGGTGCCTCGCATAACATCTCATATCCCCCTCTGCTCAAGCCGTCACAATATATATATATAAATCTAGAGCCTTTTTGCCCTTTTTCACATTTTATATATATTTTGTTGTTACTTGTGGTAGTATATGTTGCTGCTATTTTACTTTTTTCCTTTAGACAATAAGGAAAAAATAGCAAATTAACCACTTGCTGACCGGGCCATAGCCGAAGGACGCCTACAGTGCAGTTGGCTAGTTCTGGGAGGGCGTACTTTGATGTCCTCCCAAACTTGTGCATCCTGTGTGCCCCCTGGAGCTCACCCCTGGAAGTATCCATGATTGCTTGCATGAGTGTTCATCCATGCCCCATCCATGCCACATCAGTGCTCATTCATGCCTAATCCATGTCACATCAGTGCTCATCCATGCCACATCAGTGATTATCCATGCCTCATCCTTGCCACATCAGTGCTCATCTGTGCTACATCCATGCCACATCAGTGCTCATCTGTGCCACATCAGTGCTCATCCGTGCCACATCCATGCCACATCAGTGCTCATCTGTGCCACATCAGTGCCCTTCCGTGCCACATCAGTGATTATCTATGCCTCATCAATGCTACATCAGTGCTCATTCGTACGACATCCATGCCACATCAGTGCTCATTCGTACCTCACCCATGCCTTGTCAGTGCTCATCTATGCCACATCAGTGTTCAACCGTGCCTCATCCATGCCACATCAGTGCTCATCCGTGCCACATCCATGCCACATCAGTGCTCATCTGTGCCACATCAGTGCCCTTCCGTGCCACATCAGTGATTATCTATGCCTCATCAATGCTACATCAGTGCTCATTCGTACGACATCCATGCCACATCAGTGCTCATTCGTACCTCACCCATGCCTTGTCAGTGCTCATCTATGCCACATCAGTGTTCAACCGTGCCTCATCCATGCCACATCAGTGCTCATCCGTGCCACATCCATGCCACATCAGTGCTCATCTGTGCCACATCAGTGCCCTTCCGTGCCACATCAGTGATTATCTATGCCTCATCAATGCTACATCAGTGCTCATTCGTACGACATCCATGCCACATCAGTGCTCACCCGTGCCTCACCCATGCCTTGTCAGTGCTCATCTATGCCACATCAGTGTTCAACCGTGCCTCATCCATGCCACATCAGTGCTCATCCATGCCTCATCCATGCCACATCAGTGCCCATCTGTGCCTCATCCATGCCTTATCAGTGCTCATCCATGACACATCAGTGCTCATCCGTGCCTCATCCATGACACATCAGTGCTCATCTGTGCCTCATCCATGCCACATCAGTGCTCATCCATGCCTTATCCATGCATCATCCATTCCACATCAGTGCTCATCCATGCCTCATCCATGCCACCTCAGTGCTCATTCATGCCTTATCTATGTCACATAAGTGCTCATCCATGCCACCTCAGTGCTCATTCATGCCTTATCTATGTCACATAAGTGCTCATCCATGCCACATCAGTGCTCATCCGTACCACATCAGTGCTCATCTGTGCCACATGCGTGTCACTACAGTGCTCATAAATGCCATCAGTGCCCTACAGTGCCTCACAAAAGTGCAATAGGTAGTCAGGAAATTAGATGTTTAATTTATGTCCCTAGAACACCTGAAGTTTTTCCCTGCATGTTGGGCCTCTGTATGTGGCCAGGCTGTGAAAAAGTCTCACGCATGTGGTATCGCCATACTCAGGAGGAGTAGCAGAATGTGTTTTGGGGTGTAGTTGCAAGTATGCATATGTCATTTGAGAGAAATAACCTGTTAATATGACAATTATGTGAAAAAAAAAAATCTTAATTTTGCAAAGAATTGTGGGAAAAAAATTAGAGCTTAAAAAACTTACCATGCCTCTTACTAAATACCTTGGAATGTCTACTTTACAAAAAGGGGTCATTTGGGGAGTATTTGTACTTTCCTGGCTTGTTAGTGTATCAAGAAATTAGATAGGCCATCAGTACATCAGATGGGATCAATTTTCAATGATTGCCACCATAGCTTGTAGACTCTATAACTTTCACAAAGACCAAATAATATACACTGATTTGGGTATAAATGTATGAAGGAAAATTACTAGTTTGCATAATATTATAAGAGAAACAAAGAAAAATGCAATTTTCTTCCAAAATTTTTGGTCTTTTTTTTAATTTTTTTGCGCAAAAAATAAAAAAACCAGTGGTGATTAAATACCACCAAAAGAAATATCTACTTGCGTGAACAAAGGGGCAAACATTTCATATGGGTACAGTGTTGCATGACTGGGTAATTGTCATTCAAAATGTGAGCACTGAAAGCTGAAAATTGGCCTGGTTAGGAAAGGGGTTTAAGGGCCCAGTGGGCAAGTGGTTAAACAATTTAAAAGTTCCTGTCTTTATGTTCTTTAAAATCCTACAAAATAAAAACATCCACTAAAAATGCAAAAAGATGCAAAAATGTATCTATGTTTATGTTTTTATCCTATCAGGTGGGATCATGATAATTGATAGGCAGCCTCCCGGCTCCTCTTGTCTTCTTTGTCAGCTGCAGGCTAACTCCCAGAGCTTACAGGCAGTTTCCCTGTATGTTCCCTATCTTTCATGTCAGCTGCAGGGTATCGAATATTGCCACATAACCCCCAACTCTGTGACTGGTCCATGGTGCAGGAGGTACAGTATCTCACAAAAGTGAATACACCCTCACATTTTTGTAAATATTTTATTATATCTTTTCATGTGACAACACTGAAGAAATTACACTTTACTACAATGTAAAGTAATGAGTGTACAGCTTGCATAACAGTGAAAATTTTCTGTCCCCTCAAAATAACTCAACACACAACCATTAATGTCCAAACCGCTTGCAACAAAAGTGAGTACACCCCTAAGTGAAAATGTCCAAATTGGGCCTAAAGAGTCAATATTTTGTGTGTCCACCATTATTTTCCAGCATTACCTTAACCCTCGTGTGCATGGAGTTCACCAGAGCTTCACAGGTTGCCACTGGAGTCCTCTTCCACTCCTCCATGATGACATCGCGGAGCTGGTGAATGTTAGAGACCTTGCACTCCTCCACTTTCCATGTGAGGATGCCTCACAGATGCTCATTAGGGTTTAGATCTGGAAACATGTTTGGCCAGTCCATCACCTTTACCCTCAGCTCCTTTAGCAAGGCAGTGGTCGTCTTAGAGATGTGTTTGGGGTTGTTATCATGTTGGAATACTGCCCTGCTACCCAGGCTCCGAAGGGAGGGGATTGTGCTCTGCTTCAGTATGTCACAGTACATGTTGATATTCATGCTTCCCTCAATGAACTGTAGCTCCCCAGTGCCGGCAGCACTCATGCAGCCCCAGACCATGACACTCCCACCACCATACTTGACTATAGGCAAGACACACTTGTCTTTGTACTCCTCACCTGGTTGATGCCACACACACTTGATACAATCTGAACCAAATAAGTTTATGTTGGTCTCATCAGACCACAGGACAAGGTTCCATGTCCTTAATCTGCTTATCTTCAGCAAACTGTTTGCGGGCTTTCTTGTGAATCATCTTTAGAGGAGGCTTCCTTCTGGCATGACAGCCATGCAGACCAATTTGATGCAGTGTGTGGTGTATGGTCTGAGTACTGACAGGCTGACCCCCCCACCCCTTCAACCTCTGCAGAAATGCTGGCAGCACTCATACATCTAGTTCCCAAAGACAACCTCTGGATATGACGCTGAGCACGTGCACTCAACTCCTTAGGTTGACCATATTGAGACCTGTTCTGAGTGGAACCTGTCCTGTTAAACCACTGTATGGTCTTGGCCACCGTGCTGAAGCTCAGTTTCAGGGTCTTGGCAATCTTTATGGCCATCTTTATGTAGAGAATTCTTTGCCATGGGGTGCATACACTCACTGCTCCCCTTTACTGGATAGTCACGCTGCATGTTTAGATTACAGTCTGTTGTGGCTATTGGGTGGGACCGCACTTTCTTTCTTATTTAAAATCTATACTAAACACTCACACTTTTTGGCATACAATATTATTGCTTATCCATTACATACTGTAGAGCAGTGGCTCTCAACTCCGGTCCTCGGGACCCACTAACAGGCCAGGTTTGCAGGATAACTGAAATGCATCATAGGTAATATAATTTGCTGCTCAGTGATTTCAGTATTCTAATCTGCATCTCCCCAATGTAATACTGAAAATCTGGCCTGTTGGTGGGTCCTGAGGACCGGAATTGAGAACCACTGCTGTAGAGAGTCAGCCTGGGGCAAGATTAAGAGAGGGTTAACTGATGAGGGCAGGTACCTTCCCTTCAGTCTATTTAATAAGCAGCTTGTCACAGAGGCTGATTGATGGAGGTTGTGCCACCTGTAGTGAGGAGACCTAGATGCTGCCTGGAAGTCTCCATAATCTGGCTTTGACCTGCTTGCTGTGCTTGCCGTTAACAGAGACTTTGAAATACTGTGTATGCTGTGGCTGGGATGCTGGAAGTTATTCATGTTGTATTGATGGTAAGATTTACCTGTCGTGTTTAAACTGAATCTGAAGAGAAAGCCTGTCGGTTTTCTGTTTGGTGATAAATAAAGCAGATTAAGTTTACTGAATTGTCTACCAAGAACCTGTTAACCCTTCTGATCCAACAATATCTATACTCCATGTATATGTACATGTAGCGCCCCCAAAGTACAGGCACTTTTTGGTGGGGTCTTTTTGCTAGGTACTGAAAGCCAACTTTTGGTCGGGCCTGACTGTAGGTGCAGAGCCCAAAGCCCCAATTGGCCTGTTTCATGTTGTCCTCTGGGTGCAAAGCACTGCACCCCAGGAGGCTGAAGACCCAGAACCCGGAAAGAAGACTGGATCAACACAGAAGCTGCGTTGGGCACCAGAGGAGTCGTGACCACTGGAGGGCTCCACCTCTAGGGTGAGTGTGGACCTGGAGAGGTCTGTCTGCATCCCCCCAAAATCCTCACATACAGCTGAACAGAATGAAAATACATTTTTAACCACTTCAGCCCTGGAAGGATTTGCCCCCTTAATGACCAGATCACTTTTTGAGATACGGCACTACGTCACTTTAACTGACAATTGCGCAGTCGTGCAACGTTGTACCCAAACAAAATTGATGATGATGTCCTTTTTTTCCCACAAATAGAGAATTATTTTGGTGGTATTTGGTCAGCTCTGCGTTTTTTTATTTTTTGCGCTATAAAAAAACATTGAGTGACAATTTTGAAAAAATACCTATTTTTTTTTACTTTTTGCTATAATACATATCCCAAAAAAAATATATGTATATAAAAAAAAAACAAATGCATTCATCAATTTAGGCTGATATATATTCTTCTACATATTTTTGGTAAACAAAATCACAATACGAGTATATTGATTGGGTTGTGCAAAAGTTATTGTGTCTACAAGCTATGGGAATAGATTTATGGCATTTTTATTATTTTTTTTTTTTTTTACTAGTAATGGCGATCTGCTTTTTTATCGGGACTGCGACATTGCAGCAGACAGATCGGACACTTTTGACACTTTTTTGGGACTATGGCAGGGACATGACAGGTCTGACTGTTCCCGATCACTGGGAGCAGTAGATCAGTGTCATGTCCCTTGACAGAACAGATCTGCCTTGTTTAGAAAGGCAGAGCCCCATCCTGCCTCTGTAGAAGGCGCTTGCGGGTCACCGGTGGACATCAAGTCCACCCGACCCGTGGGCATGCTCACGCAGCATGCAGCCAGTGCCAGAGTGCGCCGGCACGCTCCCACCCACAACTGCGCCTTCTGGGAGCTGCTATACAGCTACGGCAATTTGCACAGAGGAGGCGGTCTGCCGGTGGCTGGTCAGCAAGCGGTTAATCAACCATTGTATCTTATCATATTGGTTGATGAAGGAAGTTCTCAACGTGCTTCTTGAGCCAACTGGTCCGCTTTTTCAGGAGAAAACACAGAGGTAAATATCCGCAATGTATGTTGTAAATCATCGTTTGAGAATGTGATATATTTTATTACATCTACATCATATTAATATATTTTAAGTACAAACCATTCTCATTCCATTGACTTGGAACAGCAATGAAAATGCTACAGCAATGTTATAAAAACCTTAGAATGGCATTCAGAAGAGTAACCCCTGGAAATTAGTCAAGCACCTGCAGGAGGGCCCTAAGCCTACAGGTCTGGGGTAGTACATGCTCAGAGTGTGAGCGAAAAGTCCCTTTAGGTGCACACGGGAGTGGTAACTTCATATGATTTGATCTCTGCCTTTTTGGAGATGTACTTTCTGATGTGGACTTTCCTGGTGGGCAGGAGCAACGCTGCAGGCAATTTTCAGCACACACTCATTTTGGCAGCATAATTATGTGAAATATGTGTTGTTTTGTTAAAGAGCATTAAATGATATTAAAGTCAATTTTTACTTTTACTTTACTCCTGGCCCCTCCCTCTTGCTGAGTGCCCCCAGAGCAAGCAGCTTGCCATGAGAGCACCTGAGCAGGCTTGCTCCCAAGCCGTGGCTCTGCCTGCCCATTCATACACAGAGCTTGCCCCCACCCCTTAGAACATGCCTAGGGAACACATTTAACCCTTAGAGCGCCCCCTCCAGGTTAACCCTTTCACTGCCAATGGCATTTACACAGTAATTAGTGCATTTTTATAGCACTGATCGCTGTATAAATGCTAATGGTCCCAAAAAAGTGCCAAATGGTCTGACATGCCTGCTGCAATATTGCAATACTGCTAAAAATCGCAGATCGCCACCATTACTAGTAAAAAATAAAAAAATAAATAAAAACCCCAGAAATTAATTCTCATCATCCTTAAATGCGCCAACTTTTGTGCAAACCAATCAATAAACGCCAAATGCAATTTTTTTAACCATAAATGAGGAAGAATATAAATCAGCCAAAACCAATGAAAAAAACAATATTTTATATTTTTTTTGGATTTGTATTTTAGCAAAAAGTAAGAAAAACAGTTTTTTTTGTGTAAAATTGTCGCTCTTTTTTTATTTATAGCAGTGATCAGAAATGACGCAGAGGAGATCAAATGCCACCAAAAGAAAGCTCTATTTGTGGGAAAAACAGGATGCAAATTTCATTTGGGTACAATGTTGCACGACTGCTAATTGTCAGTTAAAGCGACGCAGTGCCGAATCGCAAAAAGTGCTCTGGTCCTAAAGTGTGAAATCCTTCTGGGGCTGAAGTGGTTAAACTGTTATAGGTAAAGCTACATTTTAATGTGCAATTAAAATGTAGTTAAACTTAAACTGGAGTTTGAAAAAGTTAGAAATTTACTAGAGATACTCTGGTCTCTCTTGCTGTTGTCATTTTAAAATTGAAATAAAAAAATGCGCTATTAAAGATTTTCCACGTAAAAAAGAAAGTAAAGAACTTTCTTCAGAACCAGTGAATTTCAATATTCTGTTCTTCTGCAGCTCTTAGTGCTTCTTCTCTTTATCCCTAATTCATAATGGGAGTTAGGTCTGCCAGGAACCCCAACCGTCACTACGGTTTCCTGACCAGTAGTCTTGTTATCCCAGTATCAGGTGGAGGACGGTTGCGGTCCTGCAACCAGAATTCTGGGACCTCTATGGAAAGTGCAAACAGACCAAATCAAGGAACAACAAATAAATAAATGTAGATTATGGGAAAAAAAATTGCAGCGCCAGTACAAGAGAATAAGGGTTAATGTAAAACTCGTGATAAAGTCAATAATCAACCTATAAGTGGGATAACAGGCAATGACTGCTCCATTAAAAATCAGTCCATACATGTACAGTCCATAAGATTATGAATGGATATGAATAACTTCTTGCAAAACAAAGTAACTTTTGCAAAATGAACCATGAATCCGTTAAGAAGTCTAATAATGAATGTGCTTACCAGAGACTGGTAAGAAACCAGCGGAAGATCAACAGACCATTATGGGCGACTTGGTCCAAATATCCCAAATGGGGGCTCTCCACCTGGTGGGGTATCTCTGCTGAATGCTGGAGTGATTCTAGGCACGTAATCCGCGTTTATTTCCACAAAGTGGAAAGCTCAGTGGGTATGAAAGAAAAAGAAGCCCACAATAGTGTGATACCGTTTTACCATTTTAATGTGTAAAAAAGGGGATTAAAAACACTTACATTAAAATCAAATAAAAGAGCTCATCGAATAAGAACGTTCATCAGTGACAAGAGGGGAACCAGACCCAACGCGTTTTGACTCCAACGGTCATCATCTGGGGTGTTGATAAATAAATAAATAAATAAATGTAGATTAGTAGAGGTTGTAGTTGGGAGCCAAGGGTGACCCAATGTCGATCCTGTAGCAAATCCAGGCAGAGATCCAAGGGGTTTACCAGAGACGGCATCAGGGACAGGCAAAGTTTGGCAACAATTGGTCAACGTAGTACAAGAGGGCAATCCAAAGGCATAGTCGGGAACAAGCAAAGTCATTAACAAGCAAACAATCAGGTATAATGACTATCAATAACTGAAACCTATACTCAGGCAAAGACAGGAAGGGGTAGTGAGGATTTATAGGGTACTAATTGAAGTGACTGCCTACAGCTGGTCACTGGGTGGAGCCAGAGTCACCATCCGAAAGCAGTACCCAGCACTCCACAAAGATAGTAGTTACTCCGTGGCTGTGGCTAAGGCCGTAAGGAACCGACCACAAGAACACAGGTCCCAGGATCGATCCCCGAGCAACAATGGGTGGGAGATAGCACTGCATGCTGTGGAGGACCATACAATCCACCCCCCAAAGTGTTGGTTTCTCTTTAACAAAGCTGTGTTCAGCAGCAATGACAGTAGGGGTAAGTATTTACCTTCTTCTTTGCAGGGGGAGCTTTAACAGCACATTAAGTTTGGCAACAGAGTGCCTTTAGTAGTTGAGATGTCATGTTTTAGTTGACAACAGAAGGGAAGGCCAGTAGATCTAAAGTCAACTTTGAACCCTCTCACTTGTTCAGCTTAGCATGCCACTACTCGATGCATGTTTGTAAAGTGCTCCAGATCTAGCATTGATATTAGGAGTCAGACAATGGAAAGCCCCATTACACACTAGAAATGAGCTTCCGCTGACTCATGAAAAAAAGAAGTGACATACAGTATTTCTGAATACAACAAACTTTTCATAGTTACGAAGTACACATTTTTTTATTTTCCTATTACAAGGCTTCTTTATTCTTTTCTTCTGAATTGGTTAATTTAATGATGCTAGTTAGCATTGTGGTAAAACAAAGCAGTAAAGCAATCTATGAAATGTTTTGTCCTGCAAATACACTCTACTACAATAAAATTTATTGGAAGTATTACACTCTGAAAATGTTATCTTGTGTTTTTTTATGTGAATAAAATTGCCAGTGTAGCTTACACAAATTACATTGGCTATTGAGGCTTTTTTATTTCTTATTTTTTTCTATGACATTTTACACATATCTAAGCTTGGAAATTGTTCTATCTTAGGTTATTATGTAATCCTTAGGGTAGCTCTATTCCAGAATTGAACACTATTAATTTTCTATTATGGTGTGCTAAAGATGCTCTGCTGTGTGCGGCTCACCTGCATTATTGAGTCAGTTACCAATTCAAGACTTTCTCTATAGTGCATTTGAGCTTAACACTGCCCTCTGGGATCTCATTTATTATTTGTAGATATTGATTTTGCAGAAAAAGAAAAAACTAAATTGTGTGATTCTTGCACTGACTTAACTTAAGCTAACACTTTACACAAAGTCAAAGTAAAACTCCAGCTTTGATTAAAATAAAACAACCCCTGTTCTACTAAACATATTATAAGGATTTCAACAAACTTTGGTAAAAGCCCCTAACAGCTTCTGTTCTGGAATTAGTGTATACACCCCTTTACTGTGAGTTGCTGCAATTGTTAAAAACAAGCTTCAAAGCATGCAAGCTTTAAAGGATTATCCGTCAAATGTAAAATGTTAAAAATTGAACTCCAGTTAGATATATTAATACACATCTTAATGCCATTGTGTATTCTGTTAAGATATTTTTATACTTTCTTTTTCTAGACAAGTAGAATACTTGTTTTCTAACAGAGAATGTATTGTCACCATTCTGGTTGTGCTGTTTGGTGAATGTCTACAGTATGAATTACAAAAGTAGCTGAATAGAATTACAAATAAGTTGACAAATTAGTAATTTCATGTATTGTACTTAAAGCTTTTGTTACCCAAAAACTTTATAATCCTGATACGTGCCTGCTGTACCATGTACTTGTATTAGAAATGATCCTATTCTCTTTGTATTTTTGGATCCCTTTGTGTGAAATCCCTGGTGATCCTTCCAGTCCCTCTGCTTTTCTATTAAAAACTGACCACACTAAGCTGCAAAGCACACCATTGTCACTGTTCTCTAGCTAAGCTGGGAATTCAGTATGCTTTCCTCCTCTTGTCCTGACACCCCCCTGCTGCGCAGCCATTCACTGGGAAGCTCAGTGTGCTGTTTCTCCTCCCCCAGCTCTTATGCAGCTGAGAACAGAGGGAATGTGATCACTTATAAAAAAGGGAAAACAACTTATAATGTTTTTTCATATATATAAACAAATGTTTTACCTTTCATTTCTATTTTAAACGGAATGGGTTGTTTTACAAGGTGATTGTTTACAGTCACTTTAAAGGCTAAGTTCCCCTTTGTTCACTTTTTTTCTCTCTAAATTCCAGCTCCCATATGTACCAATATAGCATTAATGTACTTCTTTGACAAAAAATAAAACAGCTTTCCATTATTTCTACACAGCTTTACCTCACACTGTTCGTAGCTGTTTAAAAACACTGCTCGATTACTTCTGCCTTACTTCCTAGACAGACTTTAGGTCATGACACAGCCATGAACTGAAGACTTTCCGGAACTCTACAGACCCTAAAGGTCCCCCAAAATACATAGCAGACCCCTAATGGTTCGTTATGTATTGTGGGGAAACTTTGGAGGGGTCGTTTGTTTTTTTTTTTTTCTTTTTTGCTGCCAATTTTAGCTGTAATTTTTTGTTGTTGTTGTAAATGTCATTGTTGCTGTAGAACATCCTAGAGCAAGAATGAAAATAAAATGAATGCATACCAGACCGCTTGAGCTTGGTATGGATTTTAAGGGAGTACATCATTCCAAAATAGAAAAAAAATGCTTGAGGTTACCTTAAAAATCCATACCAGACCCTTAATCCATGTATGCAACCTGTATAGACAGAAAAGGAAGGGTGGGGCAAGTATGCACTCCTACCCCCTGAACCTTACCAAGCTACATGCCCTCAACAAAAAGGGGTACATTGCCAGGGCAAAGCACCTTGTTCCCGTGTTGATGAGGACAAGGGCCTAAATCCATAACCTTTGCACGCTAGAGATTGTGGGAGTCTGTGGGTGGGGGACTTATTGGAATCTGGAAGTCCCCTTTAATAAGGGGGCACTCAGATACTTCCCTCCTCAAGTGAATTAGTATGGGGTACATAACACCCCTACTCATTCACAAAAAAAGATGAAAACTAGAAATAATAGCACCCAAACATTTGACACGTTTTTTTAAAAAAAAAATATCCCCAAAAAATATGGTCATGCCATATGTGGGCAGTGCTATTGCCCAAATATGTCCATGATGCCATGTTTAGGCAGTGATTTAAGACTACATTCCCCGCCCATTTGCTTACGTAGACAGGGGTTCCCGGCCATGTAAGTGAATGGGCCTGGATATTTCTGTGGTTGGTTGGTAAGGACGCAGTGGATGGAAGCAGCCGCTGCTTTCTTAACAACTATTGGTAGCCAGGATAGTGGCGACCAGGCCCGGACTTGGACAAAAAATAGGTTCGGGCATTTTAGACTGAGAATCCAACTTTTCCAGGGACCCGGGGGTGGGGGTGTTGTTAGTAGGCATTCGCGGGGTGGCTAGTGTCGGTCCTCCACACTGTAATGTGCAGGGGACACTGCGATATAAATGGGGAATGCAGTGCCCCCTTTAGTCTCTGCTCACTGTGCAGATCTCCAGCTCCACTCACCCCCTGCTCCCTTACATCAGAGTCTGCACAGACCCCCTTACATCAGAGTCTGCACAGACCCCCTTACATC
>BLSH010254914.1:2091151-2117281 GCA_018402905.1 Glandirana rugosa
TAATGGTTATAAGTATATTTTCTTGTAGACTCATCGTCACTGGTATTGTACTAACTTAAATTACAATCGACATTCGTTGTTTGTGTATGCCCTTTCTAATTTTGTGAATTGAAGTTCTCTCGTTTAAGAGGTTCTTACTCCCGACGAGAGGTCCTGAATCTGACCCTCTCTTATAACCGTAACTACTTATGTCTTGTCTGACATTTTTTTTTTTTTTTTTTAGTCTTTTAAACTTATTGCCCATGAAAATATACTTTGCAGTGAGTTCACATACAGTCTGTTCTGTATTCATCAATGCCAATATTCTCTCCCAGTCTAAGTCCTGGAGAGCAGCCCTCATTCTTGGAGAATTTGCTCTCTTGAAGTTAAGTGTTTTAATCTTTCCCGTATGTGTTTGTTGCTTACAGCTAACATTAAATTCAATCATGTTATGGTCACTGCTACTCAGATGTTCTTTTATATGAATATTGGTAATAAGTTCTGCATGGTTTGAGATTACCAGGTCCAGCAAAGCGTCATTCCTAGTTGGGGCCTCAATAAACTGGACCATAATTTGTCCTGTAATAGGTTTATACATTTTTGCCCTGTAACTGTCCCAGCAGTGCCATTACTCCATTCAATTTCCAGGTAGTTAAAAATCTGCCATTATAATAACTGTCCCAGCCCTTTCCATCTGTGCAAAGAGCTGAGTCTCCACCTCTTCTTTAACACTGGGATGTCTATAACAAACTCAAATAATAACCTTTCTAGTATGCACACCATGTACAGATCAACCCATAATGTTTCAGACTCATCGCACTCTCCATCAACTTGGATATCTTTCACACTCGCTTTGAGATCACTTCTCACATAGAGATAGATAACACCCCCCCCCCCCCCTCCGTTTTACCCAGCCTTTCCAAAAGAGAGCATAGCCAGGAATATTATTAGCCAAGTCATGTGAGGAATGAAGCCAAGATTCAGCAATACCAATTAAATCATAGTTATCCTCATGCACCAGAGCTTCCAACTCGCCTATTTTGCTTGGCAGACTCCTGGCATTGGTGAACAAACACTTTAATTCATTGTCACATTTTGCACATGTATGTTGCATTTTTTTATTTTAGTAGAAACAGTACCATTTTCAATGGTTGTTTGTAACATGGGAACCTTCATATCATCTTCCATAGCCTTCCCCCCATCTTTCCCCAATCCATCCATCAATAGAGGCTGACCCCTGTCTGATCCATTATAATCTAATTCACCCTCCCCCCTCAACATTAGTTTAAATACTCCTCCAGCCTTCCCATAAACCTCTCCCCCAGACCCCCTTCCATTTAGTTGCAAACCATCTTTAGCATTTAGGCTGTACCCCAATGAAAAGTCAGCCCAGTGCTCTAAAAACCCAAATCCCTCCTTCTTACACCACATCTTTAGCCATGCATTCAGGTCTCTAATCTCCCCCTGTCGTTTCTGTGTTGCGCATGGCACAGGCAATATTTCAGAGAATAAATGTATCATAAGTTCAGCGCTAAAATACATATAGTCCATGTATAAAAAAATTCTCATAGGAATCTGTCACCAGAGGGGAAGTTACACACTGACCCTTACCACAACAGATGGACTGCCTAAACAAAGGCAGCCAACCACGCCTAATCATAAACTAATGTAGCTCGCCTTTAACATGGAACGATTGGTGGAATGGGACAGTACAGTCTTCCTTCGGCAGTTCCTCTCATTAGATATTCATAAGACAGTCAGAGAAAAGAAACCTCATTGAACAGCATTACTCTTCTGTACAATGGTTTCTCACAGAGCAGCCCCGATCCTCCTCTTTAGGGGTTTCCTGCTGGTGCTCCTCCTGTTTGGCTAATGCCCACAATAAGAAGCTACTTTAAAAAAATCAGAGAATATCGCCTTGGTGGTCATTCCCTTCAACTTGCAACCTAATTTTTTAAATTGGTTCTTAAGGAGTCTCCACCTTCCATTCATTCTGTCATTGGTTCCAACGTGGACCAAGACAGCTGTGTAATGCCCAGCCCCTCCCAGTAATTTATCAACCTGGTCCACCACATGCCAAACCCTGGCATCAGGGATACAGCAAACCATTTGATTGAGGCAATTCTGGTGACAAATTATTCTATCAGTCCTTCTGATTATAGAATCCCCAATTGCCACCAACTGTCTAGGCCTACCTGCACTACCCTTACCACCCCTACTAGATGGTCTGCTTTCCCGGCTGTTAGGGGTAGCAGTGACATCTAGGACTGCCACCTCTGAATTTTCCACCCCCACATCTTCACTCAACTTGGCAAATCTGTTAGGGTGCTCAAACCCAGGGCTGGCCTTCCTTATCTGTGAGCCCCTACCACTCCCTCTAACTGCATTAACCCATATGCCTACCTTATCATTCTGACTTACCCCTCCACTCTCCCCATTAACCCTACTAGCCACCTGTTCAGTGAGCAGAGGACCCCTTTCAAGGTTGTCAAGGTTTTCAGTTCTGCCCAGTTTTGCAATTTGCTCCTCCAGATCTCTAATGCGAGATTCCAGAAGGGCAACCTGCTCACATTTGTCGCAGCGGTATCCATCATCGAGCTGTTGCTCCATTGATGTATACATGCGGCACACTGTGCACTGTACAAAACTTCCAATTTTGCTAGCACACATATTCCCAGATACAACAACACTAATAACAGGACATTTCAGATGTTGCTTACAGGTTAGAAGACTCCTGTTATAATCTCCTGTTTTATCTCTGGTTTTTAACTCACCATTTAGTCAAGTTCCACTTGGGCAAAGGTCCAGCAAGAAAAAAGGTGGCATGCTCAAGGATGAGTTCTACAGAGAGTTATATAGGACCTGTATCACCTGTGACCAATTAACCACTCCCCTTAATTAGTAGTATGAAGGAAGGAAAGAAAAAAAAAGTTATTTAAAAAGTGACAGAAAAGGTGTCAAAAAGTTGCAAGGAAAACCTCCCAAAAAACTAAGACTGTAAAAACAGCAATCACCAGCAATCAAAATCAAAAGTATTTTTCACTCTTCACTCAAAATGTCCTACTCTTCATCTTTCAACCAGCAAATCTGGCATCATTATTGTATTTACTGATCTCATGAATTGTTTTAATCATGAATTGTTTTAAACATGTTTTAGTATGGTCATTATTTGCTGATGGATAATTCAGTAAAGATTGTCTTTAATGTGCATCTACCTTTGCATATGCATTTATACCATGATTATGCTCACTACATTGACCGTTGGGCACACACCTCATTCAAAGTCCCAAATTCTCTTTTCCTTCCGTATTTAATAGGTATGGAGGCACATGTCTATATGAGCATCATATAAAGTCCCAAATTTTTCCTTATGCAAGTATTCCCTTAAAGTGTGCCACCAGGACACTATGACACCAATATGTGATTTTTGTTCATAGTATTGGTTGTTTTACGTGCCAAGGTTCCCTTTTGGCTTCCATCTAGCTCCTAGAAAGTCAAAAGAAAATACTACTGAACTACAGCATTTTGAAAAGTAAGTGAAGAATGATCATTTCTTAAAATATTTTGAACTTTCTCTATCTAGTGAAATGTATAAATTATTGGAGCATGTTAGATTTATAACATATATAGGAATGTGCTAGTATCAATTGTCTTTTCCAGACTACACAGTAATCCTTTCCTAACAGTATCAAGCGGGAAAATATTGTTCTGGTGCATCTCATTGTTCATGTGAAAGAGACAACAAACAGCTGAATACAAAAAGCAGGGTTTGTTGTGCATCAAAATTGCACAGAAATATGAGCTCTTTACGCTGACTATTGTTGTGAGCTGGGCTTAAGACTGAGGACTAAGTGATGTACACTGCCATAGAGTGCATTTGTTGGCCTTGAAAAGCATATACATTTTTGCAAACTATACATATCTGTTTTAACAATAAAATATGTTATACAAGACGCCAGAAAAAAACTTTTGTTGAATGATTTGCTAACAGGAAGCTAAGCCTGTACTTTTGAGTAAAAATACATCTATATCTGCAAATCACCAGTTTTACTATACACAACATACATGTATAACTCAGTAGTGTTACATTAGCATGCCAATATTATGCATATTGCATAAGCTTTAAGGCTTGGTTCACACATATGCAGTTTGCTTTTGATGCATTTCTGCAGTGCTTTTTGTGGTGTATTTTGCATTTTTGAACATGCATTTTTCGCATTTTTTTTGGTGTGTTTTGCATTTGTTTGGCCAATTTGTTTTTGGGCAGATTAAATAAAGCAAATTCCAGCAAAATCACGGCAAACATGCACTACATGCTTTTCTGCAGCTTCTCCATTGAAGTCTATTGAACCAAAAATGCACCGTTTTGCTTTTTAAAAAGTTCCTGCCCCTTTCCAAAAAATGCAGTGGCTGAAAAATGCATGGATGGGAACATGTCCCATAGGAAACTATGTTAAAGGACTGTAGATCGTTTCTGCAAAAAAAAAAAAAAAAAAAAAAAAAAAAAAAAACACACTGTAATGCAGTCAAGTTGCAAATGTGGTGTAAAACATGGCTTTATTTTACTTTTTTGTCAACTGTTACAGAAGCAAGGCTTAAAGAAGAACTGTGGTCAAAATGATAAAATCAATATGTCATGTACCTATATAGTCTGTTAAACATCTCACTGATTGTTTTGAAAAAAAGCAGTAAGGATGTTGAGATCTCCATCTTGTCCCCTGGTCTCATGTGCACTTCCTTTAGCGAGGAGACAATTTTACTTCCTGATTTTCTAATTGCCTGTTGTCTCTTTTTGTGTGCTAGCTCTCTGCAGAAATGTCCTGACATCACTGGGGGAGATGCTCTAGTACATGGACATGTCAAGCATTTTATTCTACACAAAAGTCCTGATCAGGCTCCGTCCACGATCGGCCTGTGAAGCCCTGCCCACTCCCACCTATGTCACGCCTTTGTCCGCCCACTGCTCTAGCTCCTAGCTCGGCTTCTGTTCTGCCAGTTTACAAATTACCAAAGGAGAACAGGCAGAGAGAAGCACACAGATTAATAGACTGATCTGTGTGGAAACTAACCTGTACTGACTTGTGCTGTTTTACATAGCACAATCCCATCTATTGATTGGCAGATGGGTGTGTGTTATGTAAAATAGACTGAGCATGATAGGAGGCAGGAGGACTCTGGGAAATGTAGTTTCTTATGGGAGATAGAGGAGCTAGTTCACTGAAAGGAAATTACATCTGAGCTCTGCTAAACTCCTCCCATTAGAGACCACAATTGCAGCTATATGGTAGGAAAATAATCATTTCAGTTATTATGTTTATTACCATGTCTAACTTTCAGGTATTTATATGAGGATTTACTAAAATATGTAGGGGATCGCATGAAGTTCCGGGCCTTCCGCAACTTGTGCAAGTTGTATTTTGCTCTCCAGCCCTGCACATTTTCATTGGAAACCACCAAAGTGGGCCTGGTGATCTCTCTTCTCCTGGATGAACCTCAGGCCTGGGCTCACCACCTGCTGGAGCAGAAAGCCCCTGAGACCACCACTTTGGATCGGTTCTTTCATGCCATAAGCCAGACTGAACCACCAGGTAAATGGCAATCCCTAACATTTTTGTAAATATTTTATTATAACTTTTCATGTGACAACACTGAAGAAATTACACTTTGCTACAATGTAAAGTAGTGAGTGTACAGCTTTTGTAACAGTGTAAATTTGCTGTCCCCTCAAAATAACTCAACACACAGCCATTAAGGTCTAAACCGCTTGCAACAAAAGTGAGTACACCCCTAAGTGGAAATGTCCAAATTGGGCCCAATTAACTATTTTTCCTCCCCAGTGTCATGTGACTCGTTAGTGTTATAAGGTCTCAGGTGTGAATGGGGAGCAGGTGTGTTAAATTTGATGTTATAGCTCTCATTCTTTCATACTGGTCACTGGAAGTTTAACATGGCACCTCATGGCAAAGAACTCTCTGAGGATCTGAAAAAAATAATTGTTGCTCTACATAAAGATGGCTTAGGCTATAAGAAGATTGCCAAGACCCTGAAACTGAGCTGTAGCATGGTGGCCAAGACCATATGGCAGTTTAACAGGACAAGTTCCAATGAGAACAGGCCTCGCCATGGTCGACCAAAGAAGTTGAGTGCACATGCTCAGCATCATATCCAGAGGTTGTCTTTGGGAAATAGACCTCTTTCTCTATCTATAGCTCACCTCTTCTTCCTCCATCGACAGCACACCTTCTTCTGCTGTCCATAGCTCACCTCTTCTTCTACTGTCCACAGCTCATCTCTTCTTCCCACATCCCCAGTTCACCTCTTCCCCATCCACAGCTCACCTCTTTTTCCCCATCCCCAGTTCACTTCTTCCCCCATTCACAGCTCACCTCTTCTTCCTATGTCCACAGCACGTCTCTTCTTTCCCTTGTCCACAGCTTACCCTTTCTTCCCTCATCTAAAGTTCACCCCTGTACCCCTGTCCAGAGCTGAACTCTGCACCCCTGTCCACAGTTCAATTTAGCAACCCCCTATTCACAACTCACTTTTATATTCTCTATCAACAATTCAACACTGCGCCGCTATAGCATTGGGCATTTTACTGCTGAACCCCATCTACAGCTCACCCGAATCCATAGTTATCACCTCTTCATCTCCCCATCTTCACATTTACATCCCTTGCCACCTCTACACAAACTGCACAGCAACCGTAACCTCCCCATATTTGTCCCTCTGCACAGTCCCCCCCCCCCTTCTCTTCACAGCTCTCACCTCTTCTTGAATACCTCCACCTGACACCTCTGAGCTACACATTCAACCTCCCCACAGCTGCCTCTCTGCAAAACTGCCCCCCCCCTCCACTGCACTCTCACAGCTTCACAAAAGCTTCACAGTGGTGTAGCTGACACTGCTGTTAGGTGTGTGTGGGCTTTTATTTCTTAATACAGTGCAGCTTCTACCTATCAGACCCATGTAGCACAGAGTCAAGGAGGACCTTCATAGTACTTCACTAAGCTCAGTGCTACACAGTTCTGGCAGGCAGGGACAGGGACAGAAGCTGCCAACCAACATATGCCCTGCCCTGCACATGCTCTAGGTGCCTGGAAATAGTACACAGAAGCCCACAGAGGAAGTGAGTAGTGCAATAACTTCCTCTTCCGCCTTCTGTGTTTAGTGGCAGGATACAGGGAACAGGGCTGCTTTAGGTGGTGGAACAAACTTCTTCCACATTCTGGATGAAAAAAAGCTCTTTCCTGCTGCATGTTAGTAGGCAAACCTGTTTATTGCAATATAATTTATATGCAGCTCCTGTTATTTTAGTTAGCCCTGCCCCATCTGGTCTGGCTATATAGCTATAGCTATAGCTAGCTTTACCTCAAGGTTCAATAATCAGCCAAGGCTAGAGTCAAGTTAAGCTTGCAATGGCCACATAGGTAGTTAGATGACCAGTTGAATGGGAGATTAGAAGCTACTAGGGACTAACACCCAGAGTAGATAGGCGGACCCTGAGTTCCAGTTCTACCCCACAATTTCTGCCAGTAAGAAGCTGTGCTCCAAGCTGGTTGGACAATGGCTGGAGAGTCTCCCCATCCCTGCTGATCTTGTCTTCAGGTCTCCAACACAAATATGGATGCAGCATCACAATCATTCTCGGGGACCCTGCAAATTAACTTTTCTGCAACATTCATCTGGTGGTATCTCTATTAATAAATATATATACCTAGGTATATGTGCACAATCACCAGGGCTCCTTTTGGACTCTTTGCTGGTATTACCTGTTTGTACCTGGAATGTTTGTATCATTATAAATCTATTATTATCTAAAGATCATATTATTCCTATGCTGGAGCATATTTATATAGCTATAGTTAGGCCTCTTGCACACAAAATGATTTTGACTGTTTTACAGCAGCTGTTTTTAGCTGCAGACCTTTTTTTCTACAGTCAATAAACTCTCCATCATGTTATCCTATTATCCTATGTGTTCATGCACACATAGGCTGTTTTTTTTAGCAGTGATGTTTTTGAGCTGTAAAAAACCCCAAGATCAGTGGGTTCTGAGAGACGCTTTTCAGCTGTAAAAATGTTCAAACACTCAAAAACGAGCAAAAACATGGCTAAACGCAGATTTTAGAACAATTGTGGAAAAATAAATGCTGGCCCTTTAAAAATGCAAAAAAATGTGCAAAAACACCCGTAATATAACGCTAATAACAGCTGAAAACATCACCGATAAGCTACTGACGTTTTTAGGGCTTTTTTTTTTTTTTTTACTAAAGTCTTTTATTGAAAATGTGTTCAGTTAACAAGACATTGCGTGTACAGTAAGTCATATAGTATCATATCGGTACAGAACAAACAAACATAGTTTAGTTGTGTGAGTAGAGTTCTACTACATTTACTGTAAGGATAAGCATAAGCAAGTTATTAAAATATCGAGTGGGAATAACGTAGTATGTATAAGGGGCATTAACACATTGACAGGAAAGAGTAAGGGTGCAGTATTCAATCACACTGGGGGGGAGATGTTTTGAAAGTTTAACCTCTGGAGTTGGGCTTAGGTGAGATGGATCGCTTTAGGATCGCTTCTGAAATGTCTGGGTATGTAGATTTGTATTTCGCAAGTATGTGTTCCATAAGAAATCGGTTGTTCAAGGTGGTTATGAGTTCAGTATTGGATGGGGGAAGAGCAGATTTCCAGTTCTTTGCCAGAGTAGAGCGAGCGGCTATGAGCACGTGTGTAACAATCGTATGTGTATCAGTAGGCCATACCTCCATGTCTAAGCCCAATAAGGCTGTTTGTGGCGTGAGATTCATTTGGATTCATCTCTTCCCTGAGACGACGTCCTATCGGACGAAACGTACGTTGGAACGGGCGCGCTGACGTCACCTCTTTGAGCCGGCTTGTATTTTACACACGATCGTGACTTTGGAGTTTTTAATGTGAGCAGATGCTTACTTTTATAAATAAAGTGTCCGAACGATATTGCCCTATTGGTCCTTTCTGTCATACATGGTTCATCAATCTGGAACCCCAGAACCTTGGGTCCGTAATTGACCGAGAGTTGGTTGGAAGTGTATGAAGTATCTCTTGACCGAGCGCTGGAAGTGTGGTGCGATCTTGATATCTGAAGTTTGACCTACTGCCGGTCGCGGGTCTGGGACGTGGAGAGAGGAACCCACGGGTTTACATTCTTTTTCCTTTATGTGCTACACTAACATAGAGTTGACACAGGGGGACCCTTGTGATCTTCGTGGAAGCCGACAGCAGTTTTGATCATCACATGAGCCGTTTTTGACCTACACATGGTAATCCTCCAATTGGAACACTGATGATTTGGGCTATTACGCACAGTATACGGCTACCCAGAGACTTATTGTTGTGCCTTACCAAGAGAGACTTTTTGTTCATAAACTGTGATTAGCGCGGCTCCTCTTTATAATTTGGATTGAGGTGATGGAGAGGATGAATTTGGTTAGATCAAATGTGTGAGGATTGGACAGGACCACCAGACATGTAGAGTAGATCCAGAGTTTCCACAGTTCCTCCAGCATAAGTTAGATGTTGTGGGGTAAATTTGTGCTAATTTCTGGTGTTTGAGATACCATTCATGGAAGATTTTTTTGAACCGTTTTCCAATGCGTCTTACATCTGGATCGTTGTAGAGGTAATTGTAAAGATTGGTACCATTGCTGGGGAGGGGGGGGGGGGTGTAGCAACAATGGAGCATTTGTTCCCATTTGAACATAGACTTTGATTTTACATTTCGGTCAGAGTTGGTGAGAAGTTTGTAAATATGTGATATACTAGGTTTCTTGTTGCTAGGTAGGAGGTAGGAATTTAGTAAGTTGTCTATTAGTGAGGAATCGGTCCATTTGATTTTGGTCAGTATAGAGCATATTCTGAGGTATTTAAAAAAGGATTTAGGTGAGATCGATCATTTATCTTGTAGTTGTTGGAAAGTTGATAGAGTTGGACCCTCGTATAGGTGTCCAATTTTTGTCATGCCCGCTGTAATCCATTCAGCCAACGAAATATCCGGTGTGAGTAGTTGGAGTTCCTCCAAGGGAATACAGGAAAGGATGGAGTGAGAGATCCCTTTATTAATTTGCAGAATAGCTATCCATGTTTTAGGAGTCGTATTGATGGTGGATAGGTAAGAATTAGTACCATGCTGTTGGAGGAGAAGTGCGCTGAGAGTGAGTTTAGGAGAGGCTAGCAATGCCGCGTGTTCTATTTGGAACCAGTTGTTGGGAGTAGCTGGGTTGCACCAATGTCTGGTTTGATCAAGTCTCGTTGCTATATAGTAAGCTCGAATGTTAGGGGCACCCATACCTCAAGATGAGGTTGGCATGGAGAGGGTGTTTCATTTTAAATGAGGGTATTACCCATTCCAAATATAGTTGTTGATGATAGATTGGAGTTTGTGAAGTTGACTTTTGTAAGAAAGGCAATGGTAAAGTCCGAAATGTGTATAAAATGTGCGGGAGTAAGTACATTTTAGTAAGAACGATCTTACCTGCCTATGAGGTCTGAGAGTGTTGTAGATCACGTGTAGCTTTTAGTAGTTTGGAGACCAGTGCGCTAAAGTTAGTAATAAGTAATTTGGACGTGGGAGTGGCTAGATGTGTGCCCAGCTATGTTAAAGTGGAATTGGGAGCCCACGAGAAGGGTGTAAGCTTGGTGATGGTTGTTTTAGTGTGACTTGGAAGTCCTAGCCTAGCATGCAAGACTTAGTATCATTTACAGGGATGCTTTACTAAATTTGTGAAGAGTGTTATGTAATTCTGGGAGCGAGGAAAGCGGGTCTGCTAAATTTATGATTACATCATCTGCATACAATCATATCTTGTGTGTGATATCGCCTATTGTGATGCCTTGAATTTTGGGATTATCTCTTATGGATTGAGCTAGGGGTTCCATCATGAGATTGAATTTGAGTGGAGATAGGGAGCAACCTTGTCGCGTGCTATTGGAAATTTTGAAGGCGTTGGAAAGAAGTCCAGATGTGAGAACTCTGGCGCTGGATGAGGAGTATAGGGTCATTATAGCTTGTAATATGATTCCAGAGAAGCCAAATTTATGTAAAGCTGCTTTTAGATATTTCCAGTCTATTCTATCAAAGGCCTTCTCTGCGTCAAGGGATATAAGCAGAGAAGGAGTTTGGTGGTGTTCAGCCCACTGTAAAATGTCTATGATTCTACGTGTGCCGTCTGAAGCTTGTCTACCTGTAATAAAGCTTACTTGGTCATGATGAATTAAGTAAGGCAGGATAGGGGCAAGTCTTAGTGCTATTAATTTGGCAAACAGTTTAGTATCTGTATAAAGCAGTGATATCGGTCTGTAGCTAGCTGGGTCATCAGTTGGTTTGCGGGGTTTTGGTAACGCTATTATAGTAGCTTGTAGTGCTTCTGAAGGGATGGTTCCTGTGGTTGCAATATAATTGAATGAGTAAAGATATATTAAATTCCGCGCCTAGGATATTTAGGTAAATCACAGTATATGGAAATGTTTGGGGAATGCTGCCCTCCTAGATTTCCAGAGAGGAAAATAAAATGAAATTACAAACAAGGAGATGGCGCTGCCCCTTTGGATTGTAAACCTCTGTACATACATTTCTTTATACAGTCCAAATAAGTGAATTTTAAAGTGACAAATAGTGCGATGTAAATGTATATAAAAAAATTAATATATATAAAAAAAATAAATAAACTGAACACCAGGTGTATATATGTTAACTTTCATAAAAAGAGTCCCATTGTCCATACAAAAGTATGAGATATAAAAACGTTATTGTGAATTGTTCGTGTAACGAATCCACGCAATCCTCAGCGCATAAGTAAAATCTACAATTTCAATTTAGGCATGTGCTTGGTGATTATATAATATTCCATCGGCGTTTCCAGGATAAATGAGTGCCTTCCACACGTGCTCCCCTCTTGTGTCCCCACTTACCAGAGCTCAACACCCCTGCAGGGGTATCATGTATGTAACTGATCCGGCCTCCGGCCCCGATCTCCAGGTTGGTCTGTGTGTGGTCAGGAACAGTAATCCTCCATATACAGGGCTCCCTCCGGTATAGTATGCGTATAAGGAATAAAAATTCCAAAATAGTGTAACTCCGTTTTAAAAGAGTTTTATTACATCCAATTAAAATTTGCAATAAAAAAACATCCATCTTGGCGGTTTGTGGTTTAAAATTGGTGTCAGACTGCAAGTCAGCAGAGCGGCTGCTGTTTGAGTAAGGAGCGAGACTCACTCCTTACTCAAACAGCAGTCAGGCTGCTGACTTGCAGTCTGACACCAATGCCTGAATTGAGATTGTAGATTTTACTTATGCACTGAAGATTGCGTGGATTCGTTACACGAACAATTCACAATTACGTTTTTATATCTCATACTTTTGTATGGACAATGGGACTTTTTTTATGAAAGTTAACATATATACACCTGGTGTTCAGTTTATTTTTTTTTTTTTATATATATTAATTTTTTTATATACATTTACATCACACTATTTGTCACTTTAAAATTCATTTATTTGGGCTGTATAAAGAAACGTATGTACAGAGGTTTACAATCCAAAGGGGCAGCGCCATCTCCTTATTTGTAATTTCAATATAATTGAATGAGTGGCATAGGTGTGTAGATAATTGTTTACCAAATACTCTATAATATTCCAAACTAAACCCATCAGGAATTGGTGCTTTATGTAATGGAAGGTTAGTTATAGCTGATTCAATTTCATCAATGGTAAATGGGGCAGAGAGAGATTGCAAGTGCTCCTGCGTCAGTGTTGGTAAGTGAATTTTTTGGAGGAAGTCATTAATGTCTTGGGGAGTGGGAGGTGGGGTCAACATGGAGTCAGTAAAATTATATAGGGTAGAGTAGTATGAGCTGAAGCCATCTGATATATCTTTGGGGTTAATTAGTCTCGTTCCTTTGGAATCTGTAAGATAAGAAATTCTGGCCTGAGCAGTTTTGCGTTTAAGTTGTCTAGCTAGATAACCAGGGAGGGTGAACTTCTGACATTCGACCAACTCAAGGCCAGACATGACTTGCCCAATTTATTATTTTTCTGCTATTTCAAATTGCGCCATGCGTTCCAGACCCAATTCCGAGACAGGTCCCTTGAGGCACTGCCCTCGGACTTTGAAAGCCTTCTTTCGCAGCCTTCCTTACCTAAGACATTATCGTCAGTGTACAAAGAACTCTTCAAGTTATCCCCACCGGCAGTTGTGAAGTGTAGGGAACACTGGACTAGGGAGGTGCAGGACCTCCGGTCGGATGACTGGGATGATCTCTGGGATCGACCTTTTAAATATCTAATTTCGGCCAGGGATAGATTAATTCAATATTCAATTCAAGTTCCTCCACAGAATCTATTATACCCCGCTAGAATAGGGAAAATATACACGTCGGCCTTGACAGAGTGCTGGCGTTGTACCCACATGCCGGCTGATACAGAGAATATATTTTGGAGCTGCCCTCTGGCCCAGATGTTTTGGTCAGCTGTGACATCCTGCATCTCCTCGCTGTTGCCAATTCCCATTCCTCTAACTAAGGGGGTCTGCTTGTTAGGATTGGTGGACGAGGTGGTCCCCTCTAGGGCCCTTGAACGTTCCTTACAATCACCTTGTTTTATGCCAAGAAAGCCATATTACTTCATTGGAAAAAGACAAATGCACCTACACTTACCTATTGGAAGGGACTGGTAAATGCTATGCTGCCTCTCTATAGGGCCACCTATATTTCCAGAGGATGTGAACGGAAATTTCACAGGGTCTGGCAGCCTTGGCTGTCGGAAACCATGATGGTTGGATAAGGATTGGCAAAGTACGGACTTTCAAAATACGCTGATTAGCGTGGTAGTCTAATGCCATAATAAGTAGCATGACCAGTTTATTGTTTGTGGACAATTTATTTCACGTAAAGCGATAATGGTGACTGACTCTTTTCACTAAGGACTTGGTGCGGGTGAGCCAGTGGAGGGGGGGGGGGAATGAGGGGGGGGGGAATGAGAGGGGGGGGAGGGCAGGGGTTTGTTTTGCTTGTTGTGTGTTTTTTTGTATTCTTATAAAAAAATAAACAGAATCGGATAAAAAAAAAGTTTTCTAGCTAGATATGCACCTGGTTTGTTATGGTGCGTGTAGTGTTGTAAACAGAATCTTCTAAGGTGGATATCAAATTTCGATTGTAGGTGTTCTCTCAAGGTTTGTCTGGTTTTATTTAGTTCAGTAATGAGAAGTGGAGACATTTGCGATTTGTTGGCTTTTTCAAGAGTCCGGATAGTGTCAAGAAGTTTATTTGTGGTGACATTATGTAATTTCTTCTTGTGAGCTCCCAATTTGATAAACAAGCCTCTGATATAGGCCTTGTGGGCATTCCATAATTCAATGGTCCCAAGATTGGTAGCAAAAAATTGTTTCAATTCTGATAAGATCTGTTCTTGGTATTTTGAATTGTTAAGTAAGGTGGAATTCAATCTACAAATTGAATGTTTTGGGGGGGATTGCGCCGGAAAAAGTTTATAGCCCATAGGAGGTGTAGTTCTTCAGTGCAGTGGTCCTGTGAGTCCATCAACTTGTTGTAGGACATTTCCTGTTTAGATAGGGTTGTTTCAAGTTCTTTGGTTCGTTCTTCTATGCGGTCAACTCTAGTGTGTAATGTTGCAATATGAATGCAATTTGTTACGCATATCATTTTGGAGGGAAAGTAGCATGAGTTTCACAGTATGTTCTGAGGCAGGTTGGTCGGTTGTGGGGAGTGCTGCTAGTGAGTCCCATTGTGGCTCATCTGGATCTGGTTGTACAGAGTTTTGTTAGGAGATAGCGCTTGAGATTGTGCAGATCTTTTGCTCCTGTCTGACGGAGTAGGTAGGGTGCTTTCAGTATTGGGTAATATTGTGTCCATATCTTCTGGATTTGGGTCAGGATCCTTAGGGTTTTTGGTAGGTTGGATGGAGGAGCGTGGATTTTGGGTAGCTCTGTCTTTAGAGTGCTGCATGGTCGTCTTTTGGAAATAGTCAGTGAGACGATTCGTTTTTGGTGTGGCGTGTTGTGCGCCACTATACATACCATCAGGGGTGCTGCTTATTGCGTGCTTCTCTTGTGGCCCCCTAGTCATGCAGAGAGCAGCTTGCGTTTTAGTGAGAGAAGCAGTAGTAAATGATTGAGGACTGTCCAAATGAATAAATCCCTTTGAGCACCACAACTCTCACAGACTATGCGTTAGAACAGGTATAATGAGTTGCTGCTTTCAGGTAGAATAGTATAGGGTCAGCTTGGCAAGCAAAGCAGCTGGATATATGTTAGAGTGACAATTAGAAAGGCAAGGACTGCCTAGGATCGATATGATTGGCCGCAGCCAGGGCCTCAATTTCTGAGGGACCAGCGGGCCTCCGTCTCATTTTCAGACCTACCGATCCCCATTAGGGATGGTATGCCTCCGTTGTGGTCTATCAAGTGATTGTTATATAGATACAGATGTGCAAATTTCTTGCTGGGATGATAGAAGGGAACCGCACTGAGAGTAGGCTGATAGGCTGCAAGATGGCGGCGGTGCCAATATAAGGAAGGTGCTACACCGTCTCTGTCTGCTGTTTGGAGGGGTATTACTATTAAATGTCCCGGGCCCTTAGCAGTGGTATTGTGCGGTGGATGTGGCTATTTTGATCTGTGCAGTCCAAGTCGACGGGCAGATGGTTATGGAGGTGTGCGTCCCGTGCGGCCTGAAGATGGCATCTGCTTCAGAGGTGAGGGGACTCTCCCGGGCTGGATTCCGATCTGGGTAGGTGTCTGGCATAAAAAATATGCTGTGTAGGGGAGGGTATAGTATGCACTGGGTCAGAATGTGCCCAAGGGATTGCTCACCTGAGTTGTACTGGCCCTTGATTAATGTGGGGTGGTCCGGCCGTGTGAGCGCGAGTGCCGTCCGGCACTAAGCCTCAAGATGGTGGCAGCTCCGAAGGTGAAGGGGTTTTTCCAAATGGGGTTCTGTCCTATAAAGATGGTGGTATCTCAAAATAAGCAGTCCAGGGGAGGGTGTGGGATGCGGTGGTTGGGAGTGTGGTGATTGGATTGCTCACCCTGTCCTTGCTGTGACGGGTGGCGCTTGATCGTGGCCGGTTGATCCAGCCATCTCCTGCTGTCCACTCTGCGCTGTGCTGGCTGTTTCGCCTCTGATGAGAAGGACTGTCCACCGAAGGGTCAATCAGACTGTGGCCGCTAGTGGGGAGAACCCAGTGGGATCAAGTTGAGGGGGATTAAGTTGCAATGAGAGGCTGTGGAGTAGCTGATTGTCCCAAGCTGAGCGGAGCTGAGGTACTAGGCAGCCATCTCAGTCCGCAGCCGGTCACTCCCCCCTTTTAGGACTTTTTTTAACGTCCTGTGTGCATGAAGCTTTAATGTTATATGTTGGTTGCAGTAGTGCCTATGTTTCCAACTACTTTGATTAGATAACTGGTTAATTTCTCAAGAAGAGAACCCCCTATGTTCAGAGGCTATGTCCTGGGTGGAGGCTCTGCCAATTTTATTATCAAATCCACTCTTTCAGTCAGCGAATTTCTCATATTTACGTACAAGTTTAGAGCAGTATCCTGTTTGGGGATGGCCATTTCTCATTCCCCTCCTCAAATGGCTACACATCTCAGTGGGCACTGCTTTAATCAACATTGCTCCTCTTTCCTGAACAGCATTGTTGATTAGGCAGTATGCAGGGGGGCATGTCAGAGGGCTGGGCTGTTTCATGAGTGTGATACTCTCCTACTGCCAGCACAGGATTGTCTTCCCCCTTACTGCAGCACTTATCATATAAAAAGAGTAGACAAAAGCATATTTACTCTTGCATAAGCAATAAAGCACTAAACTGAGAAGGTTAATTAGACTTTAAGGTATTCTTAATGTTGCATTGGTTTATAAAGCTTTATACCTTTGCAGTAGAAACAGAATTTCACTAAGCCCTTGCTCTATGAATAATTGCCATCCTGCCATCCTTCCTGCAATATTCTTTTATTCTGAGTTATGATATTGATTTTATTATGTGTATTTTTTCTATTTGTTACATTTGTTACCCCGTTTTTTTCCTTTCTTTTTTGTGTGTTTTTTTTGTTTACACAACAGTTGCATCATATTGTTAGTAATGCTATTTGTGTTTTCTGCCTTTGTTTATTTAACAAATTGTAGTGTGTTGGAGTCTTGACCCTGCTAATGATGTTTCTTTACCTAATTATCATTAAAACGCAGGCTTGCATCTTATTTCTGTTTTATTCCATCATACTTCATGTTTTTTATTTCTTGTGATTTTTTAATTACTTTAAAAAATCATGATTTACCCTAGCTCATCATTACTGGAGTTGAGGTGCCTTGGGATCTTGAAAATTAGACATTTTCTTGGACTCTGTGAGACAAATTCTGTATATTTTTATTTATCCAATGCTCAGTTGTTTTTACTATTTTCTACCTATACATGTACTTTTTATGGTAAGATTGGCTGTAGGGATGAGCAAATTTACCTGGGTTCTGAGAAATCAGTGAAACCTGAACTCAGCTGTTAAAGGCAGGCTGTTGTCAAAAAGGAGGACATCCGAATCAATGCGACGCCGTATTTGTGGCACCGCGCTGATTACAAAAAGTCGTTTCTGTACTACTTTTGGTGACTTTGGGGTGCGATTTTTATAGACATCTGTGCAGCAACCTGCACAGATGTCTCTGAAGTCGGACTGACATGCAGGTATGAAATCGTTCAGATGAACTCATACAATTTCAGTCCCACTGTCAGTGTGAACCTAGGCTTAAAGTGGAATTCCAGTCAGAACATAACTAACTCTAAACCTACTTTAGCATTAGTTAGGTTTTGACATGAATTCCACTTTAAGCAGGCAAATAAATAAATAAATACTGTACAGTGAGGTGAGGGTCTTTTTAATGGGATTTCAAGGATGAGATGAAAAAAATCACAAATATTTTATATTTTATGTTTCGGGGATGCTTTTAAACTGCATGTAGTGTTACGGAACAATACTATTGTTATGGACAATGTCAGAGACACTGTTCTGGAGTCACAAGTTTTGGAAGTGTAATTGATTTTTTAACTTTTACGTTTGTTTTGGCTTAATACAGCAGGAGACTCCAATCCTTTTAAATTCATCTTGGAAAAAAATACTTTAGGGTGTTTTTTTTTCTTTCTATCAAGCAGTTATAGGCCTGAGTTGATGGGTGGAAGTAGCAGCTGCAATAGACACAACAGATCTAAAAGCTATAGGGAAGTTTGTAGAAATTGGGCAGTTGCACAACAGTTTAATAACATAAGTTTTGAGTTTCATTTTCATTCTATCATGCTGTATTGTGCTGAAAAATGTAAAAATAATGAGCAAAAACACTCAAAACCACAACTCATTCTCTAAACACTCTCCCATTCCATATTCCCAGGTGCCCCCAAAGTGTAGGCATTTTTGTAGAGGTCTATTTGATAGGAGAGGCAAAATTTAGTCGGGCCTGGTGTAAATTGCAGGCCTGAATGTTTTGATCTGCACAGGGGAGTGGCTCAGAGTAGACTGGAGATTGCAGGGAGGGACACCCCTTGGATACTCCTCCCTTGGTTCCAGAAAGTGTGGAAGGGGGGGTAGATGAGGAGGTGTCACTTGCTGTGTATGTTAAGGAGCCCTGACCAATCCCCAAACTGGATTGGCAGTGGGCAGGCCTCCTTAAATACAGTGATCTGCCAGCAGGTGGGAAGAGAGTTCAGGTGGAAGTAATAAAGATGTAGCAGAGGTGCTGTGGAGGCCTCACCCGGGAGGGAACCCCCAGTCTGGGGGGGGTGAACTTGAGGCCTGGAGACTCGGGTGCAGCCAGGAGTGTAGTTGATTCCTGGAGCAGCACAAGAGAGTAGGAGAACAGCAGAGGTGCTACCGAGGACACTTTAAAGTATCCACTGGAGTCGGTGAGTGACAGACCCTGGGAGCTGGAGGAGAAAGGCTGGAGCAGGCTGGGAGAGGAATAGTGGACAGTCTGTGGAGGTCACAGGAGCCAATCAGGGGAAGGAGTGTCACTGGAAGGAAAGCAGGTCGGTGTGACCTGGAAGAGGAAAGGGCTGGAAGTTGTAGTCCATCAAAGGATGCTGCGGTGAAGAGAAAGGAGTTAAGTGAGCATGATAAATTTCCCTACAGGTCAGGAGTAACAGTCTACAAGTGAAGTGCTGGAAAGAAGTGAGAGGAGTAACAGTCTGCAAGTGAAGTGCAGGAGAGAAGTGAGAGGAGTAACAGTCTGCAAATGAAGTGCTAGAGGACGTAGAGATGAATATACAGTTGTGTATATAGTTGGTCCTGTGTAAAGTAATTGGGGCATCCCACTGTCACCCCTTTTCCCCATCCAAGTTAATCCCCTAAATAAAACAAACAAAAAGAGCCGGCCTGTTCTGTGACTCCGGGTGTGTAAGATATAGTGGGATTGAGGACAGCCAGAATGTGAACCACAACTATCAGCCACCCCTGAGGGTATGTGTAAAATGTTCAAACTTCTGTTATGCTTTTGGTAAAAATTGGCAAAATCAGGACAGTATGTGAACACTTAAATATGCAGCAAAAAAAAAGGGAAAAGGCAGGTTTTTATTTTGCAATAAAAATGTGAGTATATTATAGAGAGACATTAGTCAAAAAGTGGTCAGTGGCTAGACAGTATGTAAGCTGCTTGGTTATGTTGCAATGTAAGATGGAGAAAAGGTTTTACCTTGAAATGGAAATTACAGTGCATTATTTGAGAGACAATAGTTACCAACAGCGTTCAAGTTGTCTGAGCCCCACTTTGTCCTAGCACTTTGTCTCAAGAGATCAAATGCACATATTCGCCAACACACCACGGATCATCAAATACGTCCAACGACTTTTATTAACCATTTCCATACCGAGCCTGTTTTTTGGGTTCAGTGTTTACAGTTTTTTTTTGCTATAAAATTACTTAGAACCCCCAAACATTATATTTTTTTTCTAATGCCCTAGAGAATAAAATGGCGGTCATTGCAAAACTTTATTTCACACCGTATTTGTGCAGCGGTCTTCCAAGAGTGCTTTTTTTTTAATAAATTCGTTTTTTTTAGTTAAAAAATAAGAAAACAGTAAAGTTAGGCCAATTTTTTCCATATTGTGAAAGATAATGTTACATTGAGTAAAATGGTACCCAACATATCATGCTTCAAAATTGCGTCCACTCGCGGAATGGCGAAAAACTTTGCATCTTAAAAATCGCCATTGTCGACGTTTAACAAATTCTACAGGTTAGCAGTTTTGAGGTACAGAGGAGGTCTAGTGCTAGAATTGTTGCTCTCGCTCTAACAATCGCGGTGATATCTCACATGTATGGTTTGAACACCGTTTTCATATGTGAGCGGGACTTACATATGCGTTCGCTTCTGCACGCGAGTTTGGCGGGACGAAGCACTTTCAATTTTTTTTATTTATTTATTTATTTTGCTTTTTACTTTTTATTTTTACATTGTTCTTTTTTAAAAAAAAAAAATTGATCACTTTTAGTCCTATTACAAGAAATGTAAACATTCCTTGTAATAGAAAAAAGCATGCCAGGACCTCTTAAATATGAGATCTGGGGTCAAAAATACCTCTCCTCTACCCCACATCTCAAATTTACGCTAAAATGCAAAAAAAATAAATAAAAAATTATTTGAAAAAAATTACATTCCAAAAAAAAAAAAATGGGCCCTTTAAGACCGTTTGGGCGGAAGTGACTTCTGAGGTCATTTCCGTGGAGCCGAGTGTGGCAGAGATGACGGGAAAGCGGCGGGAGGGGGGCACCTCTCCCGCCGCTGATAAAAGTGATCTTGTGGTGAATCCGCTGCTAAGACCACTTTTATCAAAAAACAGAATTGCCTGCTGAAAAAAAACGATATCTGAATGGTGCCTGTAGCTGCAGGCACCATTCAGATATCTCCACTGACACCCAAGGACGTCATATGACACCCGGCGGTACGGAAGTGGTTAAAGAATGATCAAATCACAGACGAGAGTGCAGCATTTCGGAGCCACACAGGACCCCTTCATCAGGCAGGTGATGTCACTCGAGAGGACATCACTCAATGAAGTTGGATGAGTAGCGGTTTGGCCTTGAATTGCGTAAGGGGTTCTTTATGGTTAGATATGGTAAAGGTGTGGAACTCCGTTCCACAATCGATGGTATCAGCGGGAAGTATTAATAATTTTCCAAAATTCCCTAGATAGACATCTTAGCATAATAAGCAGGAATATTGGAAGTGCTAGAGAGAGACATAAATGCATTCATACACCCACACAGGTTGAACTGGATAGACTGATATTATTCAACCTTATCAACTATGTAACTGTTCCAAATGGATGCTGACACGCTCAGTAGTGAGCACAGCATGAACTATTGGGCGTACAGACTAGGCCAGGGGCTGGAACTTACACATAATGCACTGGTGCTTCTTGCTTGCCCTGCATCAAATGTGCTCTCTGAGAGGGCCACCTGCATCTGAAGAAACACTGTAACCAAACCCACGTCTAGTGGTCTGAGCCCCACTTTGTGCAATCTCCTTGCTCTAAAATCTCTCCCATATAGTCTAGTGGAAAGTATTTCCTCTGGGTAGCCCCAGAGAGGGCAACGCTGGTATTAGCTTTAACATTAACTTTAATGCCACTTGGAAAGCCTATTTTTATTTTAATTGCTAGCTTTTAATATATATCGGTTACAAAATAGCAGTTGGTGATTAGAGATGGGGGAACTGTTTGAGCCAAGCATTGGTTCGGCCCCCCCGAACAGTGCCCATTTGGGTGTGCGCTGAACACTCAAATTTTTGCAGCGCTCGGTGGGATGTTTGCACACCAAGTGCACATTCCCATGGAAGAAGCTGGAGGCAACGGTGAGGCAAGAGGACATCATCCACACTTCCCAGAAATGTTGAAGCCAGGGAAGGGATCTTTTTTATAACAGCAGCTTTATTTTTTAAATGGTTCTGAAGCCTAAATGTTTTTTACCTTAATAGTGGGGCAGAAGAGAACGTCAAGGAACAGTGTGAGCTAATCCAGAACTTAAGGGGACAGTGTAAAAACATGTATAATGTATGACAAGTGTTCAACAAGCTGAAACCTTCATTTATGATGAACAAACTAAAATGATAAACTTTGCACCAAAGAAAATATCCCAAATGTGTCAAAAAATGAATGCATAACATAAACTGCAGTGTGATCGTACACTAATAGCAATACAGATCAATAGTGCAAAAAATACACTACGCTCAGTGCTGAAACACTTAAACAATTAATAAAAATAATCAATATAATCAAAATAGTGCATCACAGTCCATTAATAATTGACTTGATGCAATTCACATGCAAGTCCCATAATAAAGTGCGTGTGCTCTATGGTGGGGGTCAGCAACCAGTAGATCGCAATCTACCAGCAGATCTCGGATAGATGGCTGGTAGATCATAGCCTGGGCTTGCTGACCTGTCATTTCAGAGTATAATCCCCACAGTACAAATCCTCCCCCCAAAAAACGGAAATCACCCCTCCTAGAATAAAACCTCTACCCCTCAAATATCCTCTCCAAGCACAAATCCTCTCTCCTCACTCCCAATGTGCTTGAGGTGCCCCATATAGATGTGCACTCACCACAATGTTTGATCACCTATTTCGCGATCCTTAATCCTCAGATAGTGGTTTGAAGGGAAGAATAAAAGAGGGAGGGCTCATAGTGTAAAACTGTAGATAAACAATTATTAAAGGAATTATAAAGGCACTAGGGTTTTTTTACCTTAATGCATTCTATGTATTAAGATAAAAAAAAACTTCTGTGTAGAGCAGCCCCCTTCAGTCCCCCTAATACTTACCTGAGCCCGTCTTTATCCAGCGCCGCTGCAGGAGTGTCTAAGCTGCCCGGGACTCCCCTCCTCTTTGGTTGAGACAGCAGCGCAATGTGCTTGCCTCCCACTGTTGTCAACCAAAATCATTTAGCCAATCAGGAGAGAGAGGGGGTGGGACCATGTGATGGCTCTGCCTGAATGGACACAAGGAGATGTGACTCGACTTGGGTACCCCCATAGCAAACTGCTTGCTGTGGCGGCACTCAAAAAGAGGGAGCGGCCAGGAGCACAGAAGAGGGACCTGAGAAGAGGAGGTTCCAGGCTGCTCTGTGCAAAACCAACTGTATAGAGCAGGTAAGTATAACATGTTTGTTCATTTTATTTAAAAAAACAAGACTTTACAATCACTTTAAGCATGAGGGGTAACAATTTTTCACTTACATTCATTGGTGGCCATAACCCTGGCAC
The DNA here is from genome assembly GCA_018402905.1 of Glandirana rugosa. Lineage (NCBI taxonomy): Eukaryota > Metazoa > Chordata > Amphibia > Anura > Ranidae > Glandirana > Glandirana rugosa. The sequence goes on from BLSH010254914.1 coordinate 2,114,425, forward strand.
CTGGTGTGTACAGCATGCATAAATAACAGGATCCCAGCCGCAATTCGCTATACTCATCAAGATGTGGCTCGGTGCCTGAAAGTGACGTAACCAGAAGTTAAGTTGCGATGATATGATCAAGCCTCGCTGTATTGTGAACAATCAGCGGGTCATCATCAGGCCCCTGTACACCTGGATAGGAGGGGCGGCAAGAGGCAGCATGTGGACCAACAAAATGGGCTTAATACAATCAGAGTCTCCTCATGCCGCTTGTTATTCCGATTATTTGGATGGCAACCATTGCGTTGGAGATTTTATACAACAAATGAACATTCTCTCTCTATTTTGCTCTTTTGTTATTTATATATTAAGGATTTTTCTGATGTATATGAAATTTGTAGATATTATTTTTGTCATATATTCTTCATTATGGTAGTATCAATTTTGATTTAGCACCACATTATATTTAGAATTTTGGTGTTAATTTGGAATCACAAATTTTGTGTTGGATTCTCCATCCAGGTATTTATTTTACCCCAGTGCAGAAGAATTCCTATTTTATAGTTTTCACAATATATGATTGATATGGTGCAGCCCTGAATCACTTTCAGTTTATATCTTTTTACCTTAATGCATCTAGATCCAGCTCGAAGCTCGAAGACGCTCAACAAGCAAAATCCTATTCACTTTGATGTCAATTTTGATGATTTCAGATGTGAACAGTGGCCATTGAAATGAATGGGATTTTTCTTGTTGAGCATCTTTGAGCTATAGGACGCTCAGGTGTGAATGAGAGCTGAGAGATACAATATGTGTTGCTGCAGAGAATTCTGTCAATGAGAGCCAAGATCATTTGCTGAGCTGCTGTTCCAGAGTTATCCATGAGTGTTCCAGTTACAGCTGCATTTTCTGCTGCATATAGCTAGCTGGCTTGAGAGGAAGGTCCCTTTCTCTGGTCAGAGAGGGAGTGCTTGGGACAAGAACTAGTGATGTCAGTAGTGAGAGGTCTTTGGCCACCATTTTGTTCATAGTGGTCCAACCCAAGGACTCCTTCTCTGGTGGGGCTGAAATAGTGTCCCATTGACCAGTGGTAAGACAGGGTCTCCTCATTGGCTCACTGACTTTGATTGACAGCAGCAGGAGCCAATGGTGCTTCGCTGCTGTCTCAGCCAAAGAGGAGGGTGAGTACCGGATAGGAGTCCTTTGTGCACATTGCTGGATTGAGAGGGGGCTCAGGTAAATATTAGGGGGGCTGAAGGGGGCTGCTGCACACAAAAGGCTTTTTTATCTTAATGCATAGAATGCATTAAGATAAAAAACCGTCTGCCTTTACAACCACTTTAACTGTAGGGAACAAAAGTGAGGACACTGATCTGACTACTGTCTAGCAGGAGAGAATGAATCACAAATTAGCTGCATTTTAACCTTATTCACCTAGACCAGCCTTTCTCAACCTTTTCAACACAGAAATAGTTCTCTGGTCTCGGGGAACCCCTGCTAAAAAATTTACACTTGGGGTCATTGGGAAGAATTACCCCTTACAGATAGATAAAAAGGTCAATTGTGTCATTGGGAATTTATCTGAGAGGTAGAAATTGACTATTGCTCAAGGAACCCCTAGCAAACTCTGGAGGTAGAAATTGACTATTGCTCAAGGAACCCCTAGCAAACTCTGGAGGAAACCTTGAGTTCCACAGAACCATGGTTGAGAAACCTTGACCTAGACAATGGAATACATCTTGGTAAAGCAAAGCTGAAGAAAGACTTAAGAACAACGTTTAAAAGCAAGGTTTTCCTTTTGTACCATGTTACATCCATATTCAGTGTGTAACATCAAATGTGGTGCAAATGGCTAACTCTCCCACCCTCAAACTGCCTCCCCTGTGACAGTAGGTGAGGGTTCTTGTCCCCAACAGCAGCTGTCATACTTAAAATTGGTGCAGCTGTGCAGGGCTCCACTTGCACAGCTACATCATTCATTCAGAGATCTGAACTAAATATCCTTTCTGCCACCACAGCAGATGGAGTTATACTTCTTAATAGACTATGAATGCTGTAATCAATGCACTCATAATCCTCCCGCTCTCCAGCTGAAAGTCCATACAAAAATATGGGCAGAGAGCTGGAGGAAGTATCTGTAGGAGCCTGACATTGCACCCATGATCGACTGATCACACATACAATGCATTGCAGGCTCCTGTAAAAAAAATAGCTGATGCACGTTTTTTGTTGCAAAATCATGTGCATTTATTTGTTTTTTTTTTTTTTTCAAAGGTGAACCTAACCTTTAACTGTGAGCTTTGCAGAGTGTTTTTTTTCTGGAGCAGTTTTGCAAGTCACTTTCACATTTTCAGGCAGAATTTCACATAATAAATAGAAGCCTTTTCTAATGTCTTTTCTGCCCAAGCCATTATCTAGCCCATGACAGCTTTGAATCTGCACTTCAAAATTTTCTAAAAATGCATTCTGAGCACATCACTTCCTGGGGCATCATGTGACCATCCAGGAAACTTCATATCTCATAATGGACTGCCTGACTGCATCACAGAACAGGGTGTGTTTTACTTCTCTGTACCACATGCCCCTCTTTACTATACCACCTCGTTTTTTTAAACCATCCACTTTGCCTCTTCCTTCTTTAAGGTGGCCATACATTGTACATTCTGATTGTACAATGTTCTTAAGATCTATCATCAATTATGTAGTGCAAGGGTCTGCCCGATTTGATACAAATTAAATGAATTGTTCAGGTGTCTCTTCCTATTACATAGGAAAAAGGAGGTGGTGGCACTTTCAGGCATAAAAAATATACTTTATTTTAAATCCATTAAAAACGAGAATACGACATGACATGCAGTTAACTCGTTCTGCAGACATC
>BLSH010254914.1:2121164-2134626 GCA_018402905.1 Glandirana rugosa
AAAAAATTGCCTTTCTGAGGGATAGGAAGTACAGATCTAAAAAGTGACACTGAAAGCAAAACTTCTGTATAAACTCAGTAACAATATAGTTCACAAACACGTAAAGCCTACTGGTTTAACTATTACATTGGTACATTGCAGTCATGCTGTACTACTACACACAAACTGCTGGTTAGGCATTCCAAAAATGTTAATACCTTATTGCATAGCCTTAGTAGGGTTAACATAAATACACAGACAAAATCTAGACACAGTTCAAATGTTTCCAAGATATGGCTAAAGGGAATTGCTAACAGCCTAGAGAATATTTATACAGTCAAAAGAATTGCAGGCAAGAATATAATAGTAGCCGAGTCTTTCCGTTAAAAAACAAGCTTTTCACGGATTGTGTGCAAATTAAATAACAATAAGGACAATACCTTAATGCACTAAATGATTAGACTTCGTGCTTGATTTCAAGATGCAATTACAATTCTTAATCATACATTTGATATTAAAATGGTGCAATAAAAGGAAATTCATCAGTATACACAGCGTATAATTGGTCATTAGAAGATCCATCTGTTTTTAATGCTGAACTTAACATGTGTGTGTCCATTTCATGTCATTTTACAGAGAAAATGAAGTGTGCAAAGTTATTAAAGGATGATTAAATTAAGAACATACTCACACAGCACTCGTAGACTCTATTAGCCATAATGAGAGAACAAATCTCTTTTTATTCCATCCTCGGAAAGCCGGCATGCAGTACTTCTCCAATTACAATGATCACCTGAAAGGATTTGTCATTATCAACCAATTTTTGGGCCTCAGCCATTTTGGATTCATTAGTGTGGAACATTGTCTGCACTAGCCGAGTCTAACCTATTGTTTGTAGTGCTGAGGGTCAAAGGAAGGGCGCAACATTTAGATTGAACTCATTTGTCAAAAAGCATGTGAATAAAATTGATTTTAGCAAGTATAAGGTGCAGTTTTATAGAACCGGATCCAAAGCTTTCAAAGTAACTTCTCATAGTCTTGCTAATGGCACCTTTATTCATCCGGGAATCGGGGAACAGAGCTTGATAACACAAATAAAGATTCTACAGCCAGAATACACTGTATTTTGAGTCAGAACATTATGTGTAGGGCTCTTTTCTTCTTGACAGTTTAAAATTGCATCTTGAGCACTTGTGATAATCGCTGTGCTTTTTAGACTATGAAAGAAGAAAACAATTCAGTGGGGGACTCATTGTTTAACCGGTGTAACGGCCTAAAGTGTAGCAATTTAATATGGGATACTGGTTTTCCATGGTCAGCAGGAGCCTGTATGAACAATGGGTCATGCTGAGGTAGCATGTGGAAAATGACTTTAATACACTATATAGAATGGCTTATTGCTTTGGTCAATAGGCTGCATTGAAGATGGTGTATTTAGCCACTTGGGAAGGTTAAACCTGTCAAGGTATACTGTGACTGATATGCAGGAGCTGCTTATGAGGTCTCTAATGAAAAAACTAGTGACAAGCCAAGTTACAGAGTTCAGAACAGAGTCCTGACACGTATTTCAGCATTATATGTTCTATTGACCTTGTTTAGCTACATTATTGAAACAAATGATTTGTATGTTTAACAAATAATCTGCTTTTAAATGTTCCAGCATCATTACGTTTGTAATAGTAGTCATATTATTATATTGCTGTAAAGAAAATGTGCTTATCATCCAGTTAATCCAAAATCTAGCAGTCCAGTTCAAAAGATTTTATCAACATCTGCCAGTTAACGCTGAACTGCAGACTGATATAAAAGAAACAATGTAACCCAGTTTTGAATTAATAAAAAAGCAGTTGAAGTTGAACTCCAGTCAGATATCAGATGCACAAATTAACGCGACTCTTTATCCATTAATATATGTAATTTAACCTCTTAAGGACCAGAAGGATTTACCCCCTTAATAACCAGGCCATTTTTTTGCGATACGGCACTGCATCCATTTAACTGATAATTGCGCGGATGTGCAACACTGTACTCAAACAAAAATGTATGCCTTTTTCCCACAAATAGAGCTTTCTTGTGGTAATATTTGATCACCTCTGTGGTTTTTATTTTTTTGCGCAAAAAAAGAGCGACAATTTAAAAAAAAAGCAATATTTTTTACTTTTTGCTATAATAAATATCCCCCAAAAAATATAAAAAAACAAAAATTCTTCCTCAGTTTAGGCTGATATATATTCTTCTACACATTTTTGGTAAAAAAAAAAACGCAATAAGTGTATATTGATTGGTTTGCGCAAAAGTTATAGGGGTAGATTTACTAAAACTGGTGCACTCAGGATCTGGTGCAGATGTGCATGAGGTCCAATCGGCTTCTAATTCCAGCTTGTTCAATTAAGCTTTAACAATAAAACCTGGAAGTTGATTGCTTTCTATGCAGAGTTGCACCAGATTTTGCACTATCTAGCTTTAGTAAATCAACCCCACAGTGTCTACAAAATAGGGGATAGATTTATGGCATTTTTATTATATTTTTTTTTTTTACTAGTAATGGCGATGATCAGTGATTTTTAACAGGACTGCGACATTGCGGCGGATAGATCGGACACTTTTTTGGGACCAGTGACATTTATACACCAATCAGTGCTATAAAATGCACGGATTACTGTATAAATGACACTGGCAGGGAAGGGGTTAACTCTAGTGGTGATCAAGGGGGACTGACTGGAGAAGGAGAGAGATCACTGTTCCTGATCACTTGGAACAAACAATCTCTCTCTACTCCTCTGTCAGAACGGGGATGTGTTTCTTTACATTGGCAGATCCCTGTTCTGGCTCTCTGTGGAGCAATCGTGGGTGGCCGGCGGACATCGCGGCCGCTGGTCACACACATTGACTCTGGCGCTGTGCGCGTGCCCACTCTATCTATTGCACGAACCAACATACAGCTACGCGATTCATGCAATAGAGCCAATTTGCTGCAGTATAGCTGGTCCTTAAGTGGTTAATGTATTTTTCTAAGCGCAAGCTATCCAAGTGCCTGAATTTGACCTGGTATTGGCCACTTGCAAGAACCTGTATAGCAGTACTCAGACTGAGGGAGGGAAAAGCAAGGAGCCAACCAGTTTTCCTACAGTGTAAGGGGCATGTTGGTAGGAGGAGAGAGCAAAGTGGTAGAAAGATAAGTCCACAACTGTGCCATTTCTGTTTTTAAGGAGGTAATGACTAAGCGCTAATATTTGCACGAGACGTGTCTACCTCTTTGTCCCCTGCTCCATCTGTCAACCACTTGTCATATGAAGCTTCAATAAAAGTATTTTTGGAAGTGTAGCCGTCCAGAATAATTTCCTTACATTTCTGTTTTTACTTTTCAGTCACAAAACAAGGGCAGAGATAAGACCTTTATGGGCCTGTCCACACATAAATGTGCATTAAAATGCATTAAATTGTTTGAAAAATGGATGTGTATTGCCTTCCATTGACGTACATTGGCCTGCCTTTTTACGTGAGTTGATGCATGTTTTGACATTGATACACATTTTATGTGTTACATTGCTATGCATTTTTCAGGTTTTTTTCCTCTGGCATCACATCCTTTTCCTGTTTGTGGGTTGAGAAAAGGAGTGAGAGAGAAAGGGAGAAAAATAGAAAGGGACAGAGACAAACAAACACATTTTTGTTTTGGAGAGATTGGTAAACGGGTAGTTTTTTCTCTCTGCCTGGAGTTCAGCTTTAGAGCAGGATTCCAATAAGTTCAGCAGTTTCATGAGTGGAAAACCCATCCTGGTTATGACACACTTTGTGTAAGCTAGCTTCTTCATTTCCCGTGAGTGAATGATGGTATTGGATTAAGGGAGCACAGCCCAGCAGCATTCATTTCGTTGACGAAAATATTTTCATTAATGAATTTGAAAAGATTTTACTAATATAGGACTAGTATAACTTTTTTCATTTTAGTATGACCAAAACTAAATCAAAAATTGACGGCAAAATGAACACTGTAATACCACATAAGAATAAATAGGGGACTTCTACTAAGCTACTGAAAGAAATAAAATTAAGAAAAAGGTTTTTCCTATATTTTTTCTTAATATTTAATGCTGGTAATATATTCAGGTAATATGTGCAATCACATTACAGCCAAGAGAGTTTACAGTTTTTTTTTTAAATATTTTAAAATTGCACTTCAGTTTGTCCAAAAACAAGATTTTTGTTTATTTATGAAACTTGGTTTTACTTATAAAGACGTTATGTATCACAATGGCTAAATCTGTGTGTAATTTATGTCAAACATTAAAGTGATTGTAAAGGCAGAAGGTTTTTTTTTTATCTTATTGTTACACACACCGGGCCTGAAAAATAGCAAAAATGAAACCACTCCGCCTCCATGAGAGGCTACCCGCCGTATGCTCTCTCTTCACATGACGTCACTGGGTGGCCCCGTCCTTGCTTATATAAGATCTGTCAAATCGACGAGAGAGCATATGACGGGAAGCCTCCCATGGAGGCGGAGCGTTTTCCATTTTTGCTATTTTTGGGTCCGTCGGGCGGTGTGATTGACGGTGAATTTACATCGGGAAACACTTTTTTTATTTTTTAATAAAGGATTTGTCAAAAACTGTCTCTTGTGATTTTTACATTTGACACTTTTTTGGTCAATGGGGTACTTTGGGGTGGAGGGCGCAGAACCCCTCATGCCCAAAAGCACCCACCCCCCATGTTGAGGGCATGTGGCCTAGTATGGTTCAGGAGGGGGGCGCTCCTTGCTGTGGGGGCACTCAACAGGAGGGAGGGTTCAGGAGCACAGAGGAAGGACCCAAGAAGAGGACGACCAGGCTGCTCTGTGCAAAACCATTACACAGGGCAGGTAAGTATGCTTGCTATTTTTAACTAAAAAAGAGAGACTTTACAAACACTTTAATACCATAAATAATACATGTTATGAGATTTTTACTTAAGGAGTATATGAGTTTGGCAATTCTACAATTACAATAACAATTTAACTAAACCCATTTGATTCTAATCACCTAAAATGTACTGGAGATTTTAGTTGACTGCATAGGCGTGTGCACTGAGTTTGCCAAGTGTGCCTGGGCACACCCTAATCACCCTGTACTGTGCAGATTCCTGCTGCCTGGCTACAGAGAAAGGGACTCTGTCCTCAGTCCCTTTCTCTGTCTCAAAAGTGAGAGATCAGGGGTGTGTTTAGACCCCTGATATTTCACCAAAGGCTCCTGAAAAATGGTAAAAAAAATTATTGTAAAAAAAAATGTAAAATATACTACTTGTAAAAGTAGTATACTATTGTAAAAATAAACTACTGACACCAATTGCTTACCTACTGACACTGTTCACTGCTCTAATAAAGCCATCCACTGCCCTTCTGACAGAGTCCACTTGCCCCACACGTACACTGCTATATACAGTATCTCACAAAAGTGAGTACACCCCTCACATTTTTGTAAATATTTTATTATATTTTTTCATGTGACAACACTGAAGAAATTACACTTTGCTACAATGTAAAGTAGTGAGTGTACAGCTTGTATAACAGTGTAAATGTGCTGTCCCCTCAAAATAATTCAACACACAGCCATTAATGTCTAAACCGTTGGCAACAAAAGTGAGTACACCCCCTAAGGGCACTTTCACACTGGGGGCGGTGGGGTGTTAGTGGTAAATCCCCGCTAGTTTCAGCAGGGATGTACCGCTGTTATAGCGACGCTACGGCAGCGTGAGCGGTGCGCTTTTAACCCCCCCACAAGGGGTTAAACCAGGTTTAAAAGTGCCGGCGATCCACGCTTCCGAGGCGGTGTGCAGCCGCTTTGGAAGCATTGCCCCTTTGTTTTCAATGGGCAAAGGTGGTGGAGGAGCGGTATATTACCGCTCACCACGCCTCTTCAAAGATGCGGCTTAAAGGACTTTTTGTAATAGCCTGCAAGCTCACCGCCCCAGTGTGAAAGCACTCAGGCTTTCACACTGGGGTGGATGGGGAGGGAATTTTGAGGCTCTTTTCAGGCGCTATTTTTAGCTAAATAGCGCCTCAGTGTGAAAGGGGTCTAAGTGAAAATGTCCAAATTGGGCTCAAAGTGTCATTATTTTGTGTGGCCAACATTATTTTCCGGCACTGCCTTAACCCTCTTGGGCATGGTGTTCACCAGAGCTTCACAGGTTGCCACTGGAGTCCTCTTCCACTCCTCCATGACAACATCACAGAGCTGGTGGATGTTAGAGACCTTGCTCACCTCCACCTACCATGTCTTGAGACATGCTTGGCTAGTCCATCACCTTTACCCTCAGCTTCTTTAGCAAGGCAGTGGTCATCTTGGAGGTGTGTTTGGGGTCGTTATCATGTTGGAATACTGCTCTGCGGTCCAGTCTCCGAAGGGAGGGAATCATGCTCTGCTTCAGTATGTCACAGTACATGTTGGCATTCATGGTTCCCTCAATGAACTGTAGCTCCCCAGTGCTGGCAGCACTCATGCAGCCCCAGACCATGGCACTCCCACCACCATGCTTGACTGTAGGCAAGACACAATTGTGTTTGTACTCTTCACCTGGTTGCTGCCACACATGCTTGACACCATCTGAACCAAATAAGTACATTTTGGTCTCATCAGACTACAGGACATGGTTCCAGTAATCAGTGTCTCTGAATTACTGCTACTACCAAAACTTGAGCAAAAGCCACCTACCTCAAATACAAGGAAAGATAATTTAGCAGTATGGAAACACACTGAATCCATAGTACTAATCTTTCCAGTGACTGAAGTAAAGCATTTAAAAAGTGATGCCCATCTTTTTTCTGCACTTCATTCTTGAGAACTCACATATTGCTTGTTCAGAATATCTGGCTTCACTACAGCTAGAGAAATTAAGGCTTGTGCTAGTTATTCAAAGGAGAAGTATACTTCTCTTATGGATCACAGTAGTGCCATTCGTTCTGCACTCCTTTTACCCTTTTCAGCCGACAGAACGCTGAGAGCAGCTCTGAAAAATTTTCCAGGGATCCACCCAGAACCCTGGACCGACACCTGGCTCAGCCTCTCTTCGATTTGCCAAGAGCCTGAGACAGCTCCTCATATCACATGATAGAGCAATCCTTTGTCTATTTTGAACTTCTCCCAAATCTCTTAGGAACTGACCACAATCGGTCGGTAAGGCTCTCCCCAACATCTCTTGGTCTTTGGTACTCATGATCTTACACAGAGGACCAATTAGGGGGTCTTTTGATTCCTGATCATCTGCTGTGGAAATATGAAGCAGTTCTCAAATGACTCCAATGCTGAAGGGTAGGCTAACATGTCTGGCACAGCTTCTGGTTTATCTCCTATGGAGTCTATCAGCCACATTTCAGAAAAGGCCTCTTGATCTTCACCTATTGCAGCCATAGCACACAGATTCCCAACACAATGGTGAAGGCATGGGGACTCTTACTTTTCACAATGATGACCTGGCCAGGTTTCCCAATATATGGAGCAGAGGGGAGAGATTAAGAAATAGAGAAGACCGTCTTAAAACCTATGCGTAATGTGGTACCCAGTATAGGATGCGTTTTTAGTATTGGTGGCAGTTTATCATAGCACCACAAGGAACCTTTCAAGGGGATACTGGTTTGCGCTTGTTCCAGTTGAGCCCAAAGTTTACCTTTAGAATGCTGACACCAGTCTATGAATCTGCCTAAGTGCACAGCCTGATAGTATTTCCGCATGTCTGGCAAGGCCAATCCACCGTAATTTTTAGGTAATAATTCGTCGAAGGAGGCGTACAAACAGTTTTTGACTACAAAGCCACATTGTACATTATATCAAGTCAGATGAGAATGGTTGTTTGGCAACTATTAGGGATATGCAGATCAATGGGCAACATAAAGACCCACTACATAATGAGTATTTTCCAGATTACTAATAATGATGGTCAGAGTTGCAGCTAGCAGTTTGGTGAGGTTAAGAGACTTTGAGGTCCCCTAGCTCATGAGGATAGGCCCTATTGCGTGGGTATAGGTAAGCAATGTACCTATAGTCAATAAGGTCATAGTAAAGATATACACACAGAAAATTTGGTACATGGGAAAAAGGTATCCTATAGTGCTTTAAGGATTCTAAGGGGGCAAGAGAGTTTAGCAGAAGGAAAAGGAAAAGAGGGGAGAGAAAGAGTGGGAAATTAAAGCAAAAGAATAAAAGAGTGGTTAGGGAGTTTGAGGCTGCACACCAATACAATCCTCTATCAGTCACGATCCTGGAGTCATAACCCCTCTCGGTGTCCCACCAGTCCACCTGACCAGATCCTATCTGGATGGTTGGAAATATAAACCTTGGACACTGTGTGTAAGCACTATTTTGGTCACATTTAAAAGATGCATCAGGAGATTACCATTGTAGGTTTTGATAGACATGCTGGTATGGTCTAAAAGAAATTGCACAGGATATAGGGATTTGAGTAGCCAGAGATCCCTGTGACAAGTTGGTGGACTTGTGTCCATAATAATTTGATCAATGGGCATCTCCAGCATATTTTAGGGACTTCTGAAAATATTTTGTGCAAGATCACCAGTGTGTGGTCCATACGTTAGAAGCTTGGTTGCTTTTGGGAGAAGTCCGGTATTGACATGGGGTGCTGGATTTGAATAGAGCATCAAAGGCCATCTAGAGTAGTGTTACTTATTTCCTGGGGAATTAAAAAAGTAGTGCAGTGGAAAGTATGTGCATAAGAGTATTTTGCCTTCCTTGGAGAGGGCATTCAGATCAGTGTGGGCAAGAAATTCACCTTGCTTGAAGTGGGCTAAAAAACTGTGGAGACATGCTTGGTTGAAAGTCTGGATTCATTCTAACATGTCTGAAGAGGTTTAACAGGAAAACATATTGAGTTTTCTGCATACATAAATGGGAGGTATGTAAAGGGGCCTCGATCAGGGGGTAGATCTCAGTGTTAGTTGGGAAGTGTTTCCTATTTATCCAAGGTATGGAGCACAGCAGGAAGAGTGAAAAAACATGCTCAATAGGGACCAATATTTAGAGATGAAGTAGACATTCCAATCTACTATATTGGTCATTTGACATATATCATTGTGGATTTCTAGTAACAGACTCTTGAGGTCTTATGGTTCCAAATGAAATTTTAGAATATATCTAAGAGAAGAGAGAAATAAATGGGGTAGTGCAATGATATATTGCCCAAAAGACACTCACACTCAAGAATCTAGGCAGAGCATTCATTTTCAGAATTGCTGTCCTACCAAACCAAGAAAATTGGGTCCTATTCCATTGCTTGTGTGTAGGAAGTTAAGTCCCTATGTATTTGATAGTTGTAGTACTCTATATAAGATACATTTTGCTTGCAAGTTTTTACTGCCTCAGAGGGTAAGGAAATATTCAAAGCAAAGGACTTGAAGTAATTAAACTTGAAGTTGGAGATCAAGTGAAATTGGTTGAATGCTTTTCGTAGGTTAGGGAGCGTGATGAGGCCCCGGAGCCTAGAAAACAAGGTGCTGGATGGCCACACTTCTTGCAATCACCTTTATTGTGAGAAGTCCATAGAATACAAAATGTACATCAAGACATCAAGCAGGAACACAGGAGAAAGTGGGTCACCGGCTGACGTGTTTCACGCCAAACTACTGGCGCTTAATTATAGCTGTCATCTTAATGTGGACTGCGGATTACAGTATATGCATACCATCCAATTGGCAAAATTAAGTATCAACCAATGGAAAGCATGCATAAGCAATTGAGAACAGGCTCCAGAGCCTGTTGTGACATCGTCACACTCACTGGAAGTGAAGCGGAAGTGCAATGGTTTTACCTGATCCTGTGACTTTATACACTGATGTCTTGGTATTATTTTCTGTAAGTGTAATTTTAGTAATTTTAACAAATTGTCAAGCAGTGGTCACACTAACTGGAGTCTTCGGATCTTTTTCTGTTTTTACATACTTGCACACTCCACCAGAGTAGCCGTTGGTACACCTTTGACATGTAATCCTTATGGGGTGGAAAATGTCCAAAGACCTGGCTTAATGACGTGCATATCTTTACAGCACTTTATATGACTTCTCTATCATTTGAGAGCCATATGTGTCTGGTAAACCAAACCATATATATATTAAACTGAATGTTTGAATAGTAAAACAAAAGACATCCAAACACCAGCAAACAGCTAACAGAAAGATATAAGTGAAAAATTAACTAAATGACAAACTATCTAACCACCTAACTATAATACAATTTATACAAGATGTGGAACACCGGTCACAAAATATACCAGAGATGCAAGGAGGTGGGACCAGGACTGAGATCAGGTACAAGGGAGCCAACATAATGGTGCAGAGTACAGGATGCAAGGCAAGAGCAAGATCAGGAGCATGATAAATAGCAAACAGCATCTTACTTAGCACATCAAAATACTAACACAAAGTGTACAAGCAGAGGACAGACTAAATATCCTCCCAGTATCAGGTGGAGACTGATTACTAGAAACTGCTGGCTGCTGGAATACAACTGCTGGTGGTCACAGGAACTACAACGCTCTGCTCTGGGAAGCACAGTGCCACCAGCAGGTGATGACCCTGGCCCTTACACTAGGTGTTTTCTTTGGAGGTGGAGACACTGGAGAGGTGTATACAGAAGACTGGATTCAGGCACTGAGCACTTTTCTTGTTATAAACTTTTTATGGACACTTTATTTTTTGATTTGTATTTATATGTTTTTGTTGTGAAGCACATTATCTGTGATATATTGTACAGTTTATAGGGCTATCTTAGCCCCGAGGGCTGACACCACATATTCTCCTCTCTTTTGTTCAATAAGTTTTTATTAAACATTTTCAAGAACATAATATAGTATACAAAACCATATTTCCCAAAGAGGACAATGAAAACCATGAAAACAATAAACGTATAAGACAGGTTGTTAAAGTAGAACTTAAAGGGTTGACGTAAGCATGGCATGGTGTTGAGAGGGCACAGTATCAAGAATATGCAGAGGATTAAGGTTGCAGTCAACCATCAACCTCTGGGAAGACAACCTCAGGATATACGAACAACCGGTAAAATTAACTGTCAACCTGAGAAGCATATATAAACCTGTCAACGGATTAAGAAAAAGTAGGAAATAGATAGAAAGGGAGAATAAAAGAAAAGAGAAGGGGGGGGTGATAATTAGAAAAGAGAATAGTAGAACAGGAGTATATTAATAGAGGGGAGAAGAGGGGTATGCTCCAGCCTAGTATGTGACACTAGCAACCATTCTAACAAGTATCATATTAGGACATAAGGTCCGCATAGTCTGATGAGTATTTGAAGGCGAACCAGCAGGACCAGATTTTGCTAGCTAAAGATGATTTACCTTTAAAATCCAATGTCATATCCTCCATGTGATAGACATGGTCCACACAATGGAGCCATTGTTGAATGGAAGGGACGGTTGTTTGCTTCCAAAATTTGGGTATTTGGGAGGAGATGCGGGGTGATTGACCTTTTATAACTTCCTACTGGTTCGTCCCTACAGTTAAATAAGACAGCATATGGGTCATTAGGGACTGGATAACCTTGTATAACCTCAATCCAGTGCAGGATATTCGACCAATACGGGCGAATCCGGGGGCAGAACCACCAGATATGCGGGTGAGTGGCCCTTTCCCCACATCCCCTCCAGCAATGACTAGGCGTGTCCAGAAAGATTTTGGCCAGAGAAGCAGGGGTATAGTGCCATCTGGTCATAAGTTTATAATTGGATTCGGAGACTTTTGTAGATATGGATGAAGAGTGAGATAGTTGCAGTATGCGAGAACGTTGGTCATCCGAAAGGGGTAGCCGTAGATCTTTCTCCCAGTTATGGAGGGAAACCAGGAAGTGTGCAGGTTTCAAAGACTGTAAGGCGTGATAAAACAGTGATATAGATTTCCTCGGGGGTTGAGTGTTCGCAAATATGGTTTCAATGGGGTTGAGCTCCGCAAGAGAGAGTAAAGGTTTGGGTAGAGCTTTAAAATTGTAGTAGTTGGTGATATCTCCATCTGTCCATAAGGGAGACCTCAGAAGAGGGAAAGATCGTAGACATTGGGAGAATCCCCTTTGGAGTTGAGACTTGATGAAGTAGCAAGGGTATCGTTGAAGGCCATGAACCTGACTGGGGATTTACATCTCCGGGTGGGAAAAAAGAATGACCAGTGATGGGCATGAGGGGCGAGTTAGGTTTCCATTTGTGAATTTTGGAGAGCAAGTCCTAAGTGGTTAAAGATGAATGAGAAAGAGGAGATGTTAAAGCTGAGAGTTGACAAAACTTTTTGGGAATCCACATTTGAGCATACAGATCTCTACCACACAGTGTGTTTTCCAGCTTAACCCATAACTTAGAGTTACGATGACATTTCAAATCTATAAGTCTAGTTAAAACAACAGCATAATAATACTCCTTAATATCAGGGAGGGCCAAGCCACCCATTGCTTTTGGTCTGTGGAGAAGCTGCCTAGACACCCACGGCCTTTTACGTTTCCAAACGTATCTGCATATGAGAGAGGAGATAGTAGAGCAGAAGCCTGGTGGTATTTTAAAGGGGATAATTTGAAAATAAAATAAAAGCCTGGGCAAAATGTTCATCTTCACAGCACTAATTCTACCTAGCCAGGAGTGTGCTAAGTGGGTCCAATTATGGAGGTCAGATCGAATGGAGTTTAATAGAGGGATATAATTGGTTTTGAAAAGGGAAGAGGGATTGGTGGTAAGGTATATGCCTAAATATTTTAAGGAGTTGGGCTGCCAGTGGAAAGGGAATGCAGATTTTAGAGACGGGATCAGGGTCGAAGGGATAGAGATGTTTAAAATTTTGGACTTGGATAAGTTAACCACTTCACCTCCGGAAGAATTTCCCAGTTTAGAACCAGAGCACTTTTTGCGATTCTGCACTGCGTCACTTTAACTGACAATTGCACGGTCGTGCGACGTTGTATCCAAACAAAATTTGCGTCCTTTTTTCCCACAAATAGAGCTTTCTTTTGGTGGTATTCGATCCCCTCTGCGTCATTTCTGATCACCGCTATAAACAAAAGAAGAGCGACCATTTTGCAAAAAAAAACAAATTTCTTACTTTTTGCTAAAATTCAAATCCAAGAAAAAAAATATAAAAAGACATTTGTTTTCACCAGTTTTGGCCGATTTATATTCTTCCTCATATTTGTGATTCAAAAAAATCGTAATTGGCGTTTATTGATTGGTTTGCGCAAAAATGGCCTCGTTTACGGATGGTGAGAATTTATTTCTGGGGTTTTTATTTTTTTTTTATTTTTTACTAGTAATGGCGGTGATCTGCGATTTTTAGCAGTACTGCGATATTGCGGCAGACATGTCAGACATTTTTGACACTTTTTTGGGACGAATGACATTTATTCAGCAATCAGAAATGTAAATGTCCACTGATTACTGTATAAATGTCATTGGCAGTGAAGGGGTTAACCTGCAGGGGGAGATCTAGGGGTTAACTGTGTTCCCTGGGTGT